>ARYC01019391.1:0-19441 GCA_000711775.1 Oxytricha trifallax | reverse complement strand
TGTTGGTAAGAACAATCCAACTATGGTTAATAAGTTAGTTATAAGTGAAAACTTACCTTGCCAAACCAAGTATCTGTAAAGATCTTCTTTACTATAGAATTTTCCTATTAAATCTTGAGATTAAATTCTCTTCATTGCATCATTCATAGAATCCATCTTGCTTCAAGTTTCTATAAATGTTTATGAAATTTAAAATTATGGATATCCATTCTAAACTTACTAAAATTTTACTACTAAATAGGGAGATCCACTTGGAGGTCAACCGGAATCAGATAAATAGATAAAGATGGAGGAACTTTCTCCAAGTTTCAAAGTATGACTTCCATTTTTATCAAACTTTCTCCATTAAATTGCTCCTAATAATAATTAATTTTAATTAGGTGGTGCTCCTAATTTTTATAAAACTTAATTAGGAGGTTAAATTAAAGTTCAAAACCGTATTAGGTGGTGTATTAAAAAATTTAAATTTTAAAACTTCCCCTCCTAAATTTGCGAGAACAGACTTAGGAGCACCAACTAACTTCCCAAAACACATTTAGGTGTATTTTAATGTATAAAATAGATGAAATAATGTATAAATTATCTCCAAATTTTAGAAGTATAAAACTAATGTCTTTCACTCTGTTCCTATTAAACCTCTCTATATCTCTGAGTATATGATTACTTGTGTATAAAGGTAAAATTTATACAGCTTATATAATAATTAATAGTGTTTATAAAATGAGCGGCAACTTACTAAGAAAAGCGGCATTGCTTGGCATTAGCCAGCAGAAACTTTCTTTCATGAATCAAAATAAAATTGAGACTTGCGATGCATATACCTAGTACGAACCTGAAATTCTCTTACCTTAGGTCTCAGACTTTGAATAACAATTCAGTTGTTAATTAGAAATGCAGAGCTAAGAAATCAATGCGAAGTTCCAATAAAAATGGTTGAAGAGGAGGAAGAGAAAAAAAAATTAAAGCATTACATTTATGTGAAGAGTGTGAGAAGAACTTCACTTATCAATCTGCTCTTAAGCGTCATATCTTAGAGTAGTATTCTAACAAGCCTAAGCTCTATCTTATGCATGATAAGATAGATGGAAAATATTTTTGCCCTTATTGCAATAAGCAATATAATCATTCAAGGGATTTAAAAGTTCACCTTTAAAACCATCATGGCAAGAAGTTTGAAGTCATAGATCCTGAGACTGGTGGGGTCTTCCTTCAAAAAAGAAAGCCAAGAGACCCTTTAGAATCTTTGGAGCAAAGATTTAAGAAAGAAAATAAGCTTATTAAAGCAGTGAGAAACCTTCCAGCTTCTGAGATAGTGAAAATCACTTTGAAGATACAAGCACTAAAGTTTCCAATTTTAAATGTAATTGACCTTAAAGAATGTAAGGAAGTTATCTTATACTTGAGGACAAGTTTGAGAAAAAGGTCATTACTGATAAGCAGTTCGCATACAAGATTTATCCATTCAACTACTTTAAATGCGATGACAAGTATCAAATGGAATTTGTCAATGAGTACTAAGCTCTTACTAAAGCAAGGGATAGACAGTGCAGATTTATAATTAAGCTCGATGCAATACTGCTTGCTCAAGATCATGTTGCTTTTCGCCTCCCTCTATATTAAATGACTTTAAGAGTCTACATTTAAGATTAAAGAGTTCCAAAGTAGCTACCTCTTATTCTTACACATGTTTGCAAAGGCATAGAAGAGCTGCACACTTTAGGGTATGTTCATAGAGACTTGAAGCCTGAGAATATTATGCTTGGCTTTTCACCTCTCAGAGTAGTAATAATTGATTTCAATAGATCTTAAAGAGTTGAAGCTTCAGGACTTGGCAACGTTTATGGTACTCCTGGATACTTTTCAGAGAGGGAGGACTGGAGAGATGGTGATATTAAGTGGGATGTATGGGCTCTAGCAGCAATTATTGCTTAATGCGATATGCAAAGAAATGATTACTATAGCTGTAAGAGAGAGAAAGATTCAAAGCAGAGAATACATCAATATCTAGACTAGAATAAGATAAAAGGTAAAATGAAAGATATGGCTGAGCAGATTATCTTAAGACCAAACCACAGAGCAGAGCAAACAATAGACTAAATGATCAACTGGTTAGGAGATATCAAATTTAGAATATAGCACATGATGCCAAGGTATAGTTTGAGTGAATAGTAAAAATAAAACCCCTCTAATACACACTACTATACATTATATTTAAACATTAAACCTCTACATAACCCTATTAAAACCCTTATAAAGTATGCACTAATAGTCTACTTTTATCAATCAAAAACTCAATCAAACTACTGAAAGGGTTTTTGGTGTTTTGATTATTGCGGGCTTATCCAACCAATGAGACACTCCGACAAGCGACATCAAAAATATATTGTCTGACAAAAGAATTATAATTTCTAAAAGTGATGGTATTTTGCAAACAAGTTTCAAACATGACGTGGTTTTGTCCCACTAATTAAATTGCGCACTTCATTAATACAATAAAATTTTTCCTCCAATTCTTGAATGTCTAAAGTGTTTAAATTTTATAAAAGTCATAATAAAAAAAGAAAATAATTGTTCATAAAATAGTTGGAGTCTCATACACAATATTATAATTCAAGCATTAAAAATATTTTGCTTGTGTATGAGAGTGTTTGAACTCTTATTCCCACTTATAAATTTTTGAAATGCAATAATAAATTAAAATTTGTCCTCCAATCCTTTTATCTCCAAAGTTTATTTTTGTAAAAATCAAAATAATTTACTGGTTCATGTGTTTCCCCCATATTAATTAATGTTTAATTTATAATTATACTTAAGAACTACTTTTTGTAAATATATACTATTTTTATAACTCTTTTATAATGACTTATGTTGAGAAAAACTTTGAAATTGTAAAAGAATACTTAATGTTTTATTGTTCTAGGATTTATTAACTATGAGAGTATTCTGATTACATAATATAAGAATTAGACTATCATTTTCAATTGTAAAACGAATTAATCTTATTGTTCATCTTATCTAATTATAGCCTACTAATTTTACATTACCGATCCATAAAAAAAGCAAGAAGGTGTTATGAGTAACATAAATTATTATTTTTGAAATTATGCGCTGGTTTAAATTTATAAAACTTTTATTTATATCAATATGTCAATTAATGCGGATTATATGCTTATCTAATAATTATTAGAGCTTCTTAGTATCTATATATTACCAGTAAGTTTTCATAAAATGTAATCAGCTCTACTTTATTATAATTATATTTTTCATTTAAATATGTAAACTTGTAAGTATTCATGATTTAATAGTCCAATTGACCCTTGAAATGATGTTATATAAGATCAGCACTACTTGTGAAATAAACACCAAAAACTTATATTATTTGGTACTTTAAAAATTTTGCTAAAATATGCTCTCTGAGCATATAAACATTAGCTTATTTAGAAAAAAATAATTCATGATTATCACAATGCAAAGGGTAAGAAGAAAAAAATTATTTCAATATGCCTTTGAATCATGCATCAATATGGGATCAATAACAAACCATAACAGTTCTAATTGAAGCATTTATCAATAAGTTAAATCTGAATTTGATAATCCCAATAAGTCAGGTATGATAAGATCACTTGCTCTACTGCAGTCAGTAGTCCTCTTCTTGACCTTTTGTTTAAGCTGGCCTGCGAAGCAGCTAAAAATCCATATTTAACTAAAATTAATTTCAAAAAAATAAATAAAGATCCAATTTTTGTCCAGAACTTTATCAATAGATGGAAATTATTAGACAAGTCCATATTGAATAATGATCCATAGCCAAATAGAATTAAGGAATTTCAACAGCATTAAAACATATTCTTCACATTCTTACATGAGGAAGGTAAATAAATTTTTAACTTGAATGCTAATGAAAATTACATCGCCTAAGACTATATAAGCTGAAAGGAATTTATGCTTATGTTAATGTGAATATTTAGGCTTTTCTTGATGACCAAGAAATATATTATATTTATTGGTAAAATATAGGGAGTGAAACAGAATTTGAAACTGCATAATCTAGGTTCTCCTTACCTCTGTCTGTCTCAGAACTTCCACCCCAGCATTTTATACTCTGACTTGATGGATGTCATTAACATATACACTTGATCAGATATCCAAGAATCTTTGTTTGCAATACTTAAAATTTAATAATGCCTGATATTAAAAGTAAGTCATTGGCTTCTTAATATCAATAATCTAATTTTAGCAATTAAACAGTTGTTAATCAAAAATATTGTTTGAATTTAAAAAGAGTAAATTACAAAAGATCAGTTTTATAACTACCCTTTAATCAGAGAGGATATATTTTTATTGATAAAGAAGATATATTACAAAAGACAAACTACATGAGTTATTTTCTCTTGCCCTCGTGAACGTTTATCGATTGATTAATAGTATTTATATGCTTCCTAATTTATTTTAGTCATAAGCTACCCTATAAAGAGTATGAGTATAACGGGGTATATAAGGCAGACATTACAAGATATCTATACTATTAGTTTTATATTAAAATCAGCATCTCTTTTGAAAAGGTTTCAAAGTTAAGAAAATATCACTAAAATGCCTAAATTTAAAGTAGTTATCAAAATTAATAAATGAGTAAACATTTATATAAAAAGAATATGCATTTATTTAATAAATCTATATATATTTTTTCTTCTCATATTCTATAAAATTTACACTTTAATTACAATTAGCTTCTTTATTATAATATTTACTTATTTTCTTTATCCTAAGCATTAGTTAAACTATTAATTGTTATTTGATTGAATTTTAAGATTCATTTTTTGACTGTAAAAATTAAACTTTTTCAGTCAAATTTATATTGCGTCAGCATATTCACTATATTGAATTATTAACTAGAATTTATGTTTACTGCAAGTAGTTGCAAATATCAATATGTCTGAGTCGCATAAACCTTTCTGGCAAATCACAGTTGTTGTCTAGTTTTATCTCCTCATTGTCCTTAAAACTGTTATCAACATCTGAATACTCGCTGTTGCTTGCTAGCTTTTGATACTACAGACAATGCACAGACAATAATATCTGTTTTATCTGGTTATTTATATTTAAATTTATATATTTTACTTCTAATTAAAAGCAGCACTATAACAACAACGTGACAGTGAATATGTCTGATTTATCAATTTATCTAACTGATGAGTCATATTCAGTATATTTACAACTTTAACTAATCCCCTATGATCTTTGATTGAACTTATTTGACCATTTTGGTTGTATGTCAAGAATTGAGCTATCGTAGTTAATCATTTACTTCTATAAAGTTATAAAATATAAATATAATTTTTTATTAATGCTTTATCCATAACTTTTGTTGCTACAGTTTGATATAAAATTGATATCTTATTACTAAGTATGGTTTAAAGTTTCTGCTATAAGATTTTGAAACTATCAGAAAGCTTCACATTATCCTAATGATCCTGGTTATTAAATTAACGGCTGCATTCGTTGAATTTATTTAGTCAGAATGAAAACTAAGTGAAAACATATGAAATTAGATTTTAGCTATTTAATTCAATCTTTATGCCAATTAAAGCAGAGTAATTCGATGAATTAATTATAATAATTAATAAATTTTTGTTTTATAATGATATTAAATATCTTCATAAGACTGAATAGAGCCATTAAATTCATTACTACCATCATCATCTAAAGCATCCTTATCATTTGTTTCACTCATCTTTTATATTTCCATATTCTTCGATATCGTCTCCAATTACTCTTACTAGTCAACTGGTTCCTATTTATCTTTAAGAACATTTGACCGAAGTTGTTTACATTCAGTATTCTTTGGAAAGTGTCTCATTTTTCAATTAAAATGCTTCTGTCCTGGTGATTTTATCATACTTACACTAGCTACTCAGTGTACTAAGATTGTCTAGGTTATTTGAAATGATAACTACTGTTGAAAATAAATACACTATGAAATTGTTATTGAATATCTCAATGATTTACAAATTACAGATTAATAATTTATTTTAAAAATATATCGGGAAGCATTACTGCAAAGATATATCGATAAAAATCAACTTAAATAGTTGTCTTAACGTTTTTGTAAACTGATTCCTATCCTGCAAGTTAAATCGTGCAATTTCATGCAAGTAAAGCACATTTCATATATTAAAAATAATGTTCTTTTTTGTGGTTTAGATTAGCTCTAATATAAAAATATACATTAATTTCAAAGAATTTCAATCGTTTTATTATTTAAATTATAATTAATTCATTTGGCAATTTAAATATAAATTTTTACTATGCATAATACACTATAAATTAAAAGCTCTAAAAAGGCATTTATTCACACCTATTCAAGTGAAGTAAATGTGTACATTTGCTGTATTTTAAATGATCAAGAGATTATGATTATAATTAACTTAGGTTATTAATTTAGCACAATAAGCCATTAAATTATATAAAATATTAGAATCTATAATTTATTAATTTTAAATAATAAAGTATAAAGTAAATAATAGTTGCTTTAATAATTAAAATCTCCTCAGAATTATTTTAAATATCTGATTTTATCCAATTTTTATGTTTCTGTCATCTTAAAGTCTAGTCTTAACATACATATCTACCTGTCATCACATAGTCTGGAGATTCTAAGTTTTAATCTACAGCTTTCCTTCTCTTTAATTATCAAACTCTCTCCAGGTCCATGTAATTTTGAAGGTATAAATTGCATTCAAATGTGCTTAAGTAAGTCTATAAAAATATTTAAAAATCAATATTTTAGAATTACTTATCACTAATACATGAATTGAGGGACATAGAACTCGAAAGTGGAAGAAACATAATGAGATTATAAGGACTGTCTGGTTAAGAGTGACAAGATGTTGGCTTCTGACCATTCAGTTAAGAACCTTATACCACAGTTGGAGTAACCAAAGATCTTATTAAGAGAAACACTGATTAAACACCACTATCAGCTTTAAGAAAGAATAAAAAAATAATACCAATTAGTATTATTATATTGTACTATGAATATATGGCAGAGATAATAATATATTTATTAAATATTATTAAACTTATATCTCTATTTATTTATTTCCCGCTTTTAGCGAATAAATTAACGTTTAAAACTGATAATTTTAATCTTGAGTCATATTCAAATCCCACAGATTATATTTATGAAATGTAATATTTTTGATATATTTTTTGGAAAATAGATAATTATAACAATTTGATTGACAATAGTAATAATAGCAATTGTAGCAATAGGAAATAAAAATCTTAAAAATCAGTTTCATCTCTTCCAATACATTGAACTTTGTCGTATTCAGATTAGTATTATGCTTCCTTTACCTTGTCGCTTGAGCATTCTGTGAAGTTTTCGTCAAGAGCCACCGCCACTCTTACCAGGTACAACCTACAACAAAAATAATTTCAGATAAGTTTTTTTGTTACTTGCATCATTTGTGAGTGACACTGCACATTCTGATCAGACATTTTTATTATTTATAATATTGTCAATCACATTGTTAAAATTCTCTATTATCCAAAAGAATATTTCATAATTCCTCAAAATATTGCCACATTCTATGTCGAAAACTATTACTATCTACCTCTTTCCTTGCATCCCTCTTTTAAAATACATTTCTTTTTGTAATTTCATTTGCATGTTTAAAAAAATTAGCAAGTTATTATATATCAATAAATTTCACTCATATGATAGAATATTTTTTAGAAGGAATATAAATAAAAGTGTAAACTCTGAAAGAATTTTATGATTTTATTTTAAATTCACAATAATGATTTTAATATTTTATTTATAATAATCATTTTATTAGTTGAGAGTATACCAGACCAGTCCATTTTATATATAGGGCTTATTGAAAAATACAAAATTAAATTTTTTAATTTAAGACTTAAAATAATAAAAATTTGAATAAAAGTTTAGTTTATATATATATATATATATATATAGAAATGGAAATCTCCCAATAATAGTATTCTTCACCAGTATGATAAGAACTACAAATCATCTAAGCGCAGCTGAAATTGAACCACTGCTAGAATAAATTTCAGCTTAAAAGGATGAATATAAAGTGAAGGTGGAAGCATAGGCATATAATCCATTTATTGTGTCACCTATACAAGCATCATCATATAATATTTTTTCAAATGGCACATATGGCAGTGAATTTTCCAACAGTCATGTAACAATCTTTATCAGATGCTTATGATACTTGGGTCACTCTGACTTATTGATAGTTTAGAATTTGCATATTTAAAGCATTAATTATATTATTGTGAAAGAGATGATCTTAAGAGCCATTTTCCATTTAGCTGATACTGCAAGCATAGTATTACAAAACTTCTGAGTAATAATGATAAAGTTTACTGAACTTGAAATCCAATAGAGATCTATTAATTTCTACTCTCTTATATTCATCTATTTACTTTGGAGAGAGGTGATTTTGAATCAGTGTTAAAATGTTGACAAGGATTTGGATGCCATTGGCTGAAATACTAAAGAATTAATTCGCATTTGAGAAAATGATTTAGAATTAAGAGGAAATATATAGTGACATAGAGAAAATGGAAAGTAGATTCAACAGATTTGATAGTTTGACTAGATTGAATGAGGTGCGAACATAGTTTGATATCAAGAAATCTATGATAAAAACGATCCTTTAAATAAATTATATTAAGTCTTTGGAATATATCGATTATTGATAGTCTCGTCTCCTCATATAGATGTTTTGATTGAACATTTCAACTTCATGAGATAGATTTATGAAAAATAAGTGTAAGACTTTAATATAAAATGAAAATGAATTTAAATAATAAGTATTAGTATAGACAAATACAGAAATGGAATATAGAAACAGCTTTATCATCTTTCCAATATCCTTCATACTTTGCTCCATCTGGTCAAACCTATTCTGTTGTTCCTATTTTTTCCCAGTGACACTTGAGGTCTTGGTCTACTGACGTCGTCTCTACAGGGGGTAAGTATTGCTGAAATAAATAATTTGTAGGTATGTTTTTTGTAACTTACAAATTTTAGTGAATGACTAGCTGCTCCAGGGACACCATCTTAAGTTTTCCTTATTTAAATTATAAATTTCAATTTCAATTAAAGTTTTCCACTTATTTTTCATAATTTTGTTGCATGAAGTTTGTTATTGGCCTTACTCCCTGTCAAATTTATTTTTCATCTCTTTTGCAATACCAAATGTCAAAAGTAAAGAGAGATTGATGTCTAAGCAAGTTTTTAAGATTGAGAATATGACGATTTTTCATAAAAAATATTGAAACCATTCCTAGCTATATTTCCTCGTGAATTACTTTACAGAAACTCAAAGATATTGTTCAAAACCTATTACCAAATAAAGATGAGTAAAAAAGGATAATGCTTAGAACAAAACATGATCGAGAATACTTCTCTCATATAAAGTTGAGTACGACACTGAAAGAATCTTAAATAATGTAGCTCACAAAAAGAATGTATACAACGCCTACAATTTAAAAGTAATCTAAGCTAGCATCTAGATGCCATTCAAGTGAATGAGCAGTATGAATAATACGAAGAAATTGTTACCGACGACAAACACAAGTAATAATGTGCAATAACATAAAAAGGACAATCTAAAAAACTAGTTGATGACGAATCGACGCAAGTATTAATAACACTTGATTGAGTGTTATTAATAAAAAATACACAGATGGTTAAGATAATAAATTTTTTTTTCTTCTAAATCTTACATTTAAAATTTTTTTGCCTTTTCCCTGATCATACATACTATTATTTAACTGAGAGTAAATAAATATATCTCGCAGAAGTGCACTTTATTCTAAAATTACTTTCTAATTTTAAATAATTAAATTTAAGATTTTTCAAGCAATTAAGATGAATTTATGTAATTGTATAAAAGACTATATAAAAACGATTGTCTTTAAAATAATTTTTGTCGCTTTTTGTATAAATCTTATCATTAATTTAATTAAAAAAAAATATAATACTATAAAATTAGGTGCAGTACTTTGAATAACTAATTGAATATTGAAAAAATACGAAAAAAATAGGTAAATCGACATAAATAGAAATACAGAGTTATAAAACCCAAATATTAACTGTCATATTTTTTTATTAGAGAAATTAAATTTAATGTACATTTATTACTAATAAAATGGAAAATGCGATAAATGAAGTCAGGATCCTTGCATTAATAAATCATGTCAATGTCATAACATTTAAAGAAGCTTTCATTGAGCCTAACACTCAATTATTATGGTAAGTTACAATAAAATTTAGCCACTATTTATCGAAAATTTAAAGTTAATAATTTATTTCAGTATAGTGATGGAGTATGCTGACAACGGTGATTTATTTCAAAATATTGCAGATCATTAGTAAAATGGCACATTTTTCAAGAGCACGAAATATGGAAGATATTCATTCAGGTAGTAAGGGGTTTGAGGGCAATGCATGATTTAAATGGGATGAACAGAGGCTTGAAATCTGCAAATGTGTTTATGAATAAATAAAGATTTCATTTGAAGCTCGGAGATATGAATGTTTCAAAAGTTGCTAATCAGAAAGGTTTAAATTATACTTAAATTGGTACACCATACTATGCAAGCCCTGAAGTTTAGAAAGACGAACCTTATGATATTAAAAGTGATATTTGGTCATTAGGATGTGTACTGCATGAGATTATTGCATTAAAGCCACCATTTTAAGCAAATGACATGAATGGACCTTATAAGAAAGTGATAAGAGGATAAATACCAAAATTGCCAAAACATTATTCCACAGATTTATAAAATATAGTAAGAACATTTTTACAAGTGAATCCTACTAAAAGATCAACATGCTTACGATTAACCCCAATATCTTCATTTTAAAAACGATTTACTGAACTTTTTCCAGAGTTGGCAGATTAAGAAAAGCAAGATATAAAAAATGAGTTACTCAAAACTATTAGGATACCTAAGAATATAATGTACCTTAGTAACAGATTACCTATGGCAAACTATGGAAACACTTTGAAAAGGTCTAATGTATTCAAAACCATGAATCGTAGCTTTAATCATAATAATAATAGGAATCACTATTAAAGTATCAATGGAATGCCATCAATTGAAAATGCTAGTAAAAGACAGTCTAGACATCACGATATAAACATTCGACATTCAGGTTTACCCTATCACATCTTAGTAAATTCTTAAAAGCTAAACATTATGCCTTATTAATCAGCAACTATTGACTCAAAAGACGATGATCTTTCCTTGTAACGAATCTAAATAAAAGAGTAGATTAAGTAAAGTAATAACTCTGTAAAATCCACGCTATTTCATAATGGTCTGCCTATAAATCACAAGTAAAAGAAATCTTCAAATTACGTTGATAGCATAGCAAGAATAGCTAATTTTTATGCCAAAAAATCTTAAAGTCCAATCCAAAGTCGAAAATGAAAGAATAAATTAGTAACAGCTTGGTACAAAGCTAGTTTAATAATAGTGTTAATCATGGGTAACTCTTTGAATGAAAGACATCACTCAGTTTCAATTTCTATGAGTAGCGTGAAATTGCCACATTTGCATAATAGGTCCAAAGAACACAATGAATCTATCGATTTAACAAATGTTGAATTTTACAATCCCATTGAAAACAGAAACTAACAAAACACCTTAAAATAGTAGCCAAATCTCTACTCTAGCAGCAATAATACAAACTAAGCTTCTACTAAATTATTAAAAAGAAGCTTAAACCAAATTAATAACACTTAAAGTATTGAAGAGGTAAATCAGTAATAGCAACAATCTTATAACAATAGTAATATCAATTAGTAATATATTCATAATATCAAGAAGTAGAGATAGTACCTGCTAATGAACTAAAAGTAAAGCATTTAAAGTTCAATTTCAAGATCAGGATCCTTGCATCAATAAATCATGTCAATGTCATAACATTTAAAGAAGCTTTCATTAAGCCTAACACTCAATTATTATGGTAAGTTACAATAAAATTTAGCCACTATTTATCGATAATTTTAAGTTACTAATTAATTTCAGTATAGTGATGGAGTATGCTGACAACGGTGATTTATTTCAAAAGATTGCAGATCATTAGTAAAATGGCACATTTTTCAAGAGCACGAAATATGGAAGATATTCATTCAGGTAGTAAGGGGTTTGAGGGCAATGCATGATTTAAATGGGATGAACAGAGGCTTGAAATCTGCAAATGTGTTTATGAATAAATAAAGATTTCATTTGAAGCTCGGAGATATGAATGTTTCAAAAGTTGCTAATCAGAAAGGTTTAAATTATACTTAAATTGGTACACCATACTATGCAAGCCCTGAAGTTTAGAAAGACGAACCTTATGATATTAAAAGTGATATTTGGTCATTAGGATGTGTACTGCATGAGATTATTGCATTAAAGCCACCATTTTAAGCAAATGACATGAATGGACTTTATAAGAAAGTGATAAGAGGATAAATACCAAAATTGCCAAAACATTATTCCACAGATTTATAAAATATAGTAAGAACATTTTTACAAGTGAATCCTACTAAAAGATCAACATGCTTACGATTAACCCCAATATCTTCATTTTAAAAACGATTTACTGAACTTTTTCCAGAGTTGGCAGATTAAGAAAAGCAAGATATAAAAAATGAGTTACTCAAAACTATTAGGATACCTAAGAATATAATGTACCTTAGTAACAGATTACCTATGGCAAACTATGGAAACACTTTGAAAAGGTCTAATGTATTCAAAACCATGAATCGTAGCTTTAATCATAATAATAATAGGAATCACTATTAAAGTATCAATGGAATGCCATCAATTGAAAATGCTAGTAAAAGACAGTCTAGACATCACGATATAAACATTCGACATTCAGGTTTACCCTATCACATCTTAGTAAATTCTTAAAAGCTAAACATTATGCCTTATTAATCAGCAACTATTGACTCAAAAGACGATGATCTTTCCTTGTAACGAATCTAAATAAAAGAGTAGATTAAGTAAAGTAATAACTCTGTAAAATCCACGCTATTTCATAATGGTCTGCCTATAAATCACAAGTAAAAGAAATCTTCAAATTACGTTGATAGCATAGCAAGAATAGCTAATTTTTATGCCAAAAAATCTTAAAGTCCAATCCAAAGTCGAAAATGAAAGAATAAATTAGTAACAGCTTGGTACAAAGCTAGTTTAATAATAGTGTTAATCATGGGTAACTCTTTGAATGAAAGACATCACTCAGTTTCAATTTCTATGAGTAGCGTGAAATTGCCACATTTGCATAATAGGTCCAAAGAACACAATGAATCTATCGATTTAACAAATGTTGAATTTTACAATCCCATTGAAAACAGAAACTAACAAAACACCTTAAAATAGTAGCCAAATCTCTACTCTAGCAGCAATAATACAAACTAAGCTTCTACTAAATTATTAAAAAGAAGCTTAAACCAAATTAATAACACTTAAAGTATTGGCAAGGTAAATCAGTAATAGCAACAACCTTATAACAATAGTAATATCAATCAGTAATATATTCATAATATCAAGAAGTAGAGATAGTACCTGCTAATGAACTAAAAGTAAAGCATTTAAAGTTCAATTTCAAGTCAGGATCCTTGCATCAATAAATCATGTCAATGTCATAACATTTAAAGAAGCTTTCATTGAGCCTAAGACTCAATTATTATGGTAAGTTACAATAAAATTTAGCCACTATTTATCGAAAATTTTAAGTTACTAATTAATTTCAGTATAGTGATGGAGTATGCTGACAACTGTGATTTATTTCAAAAGATTGCAGATCATTAGTAAAATGGCACATTTTTCAAGAGCACGAAATATGGAAGATATTCATTCAGGTAGTAAGGGGTTTGAGGGCAATGCATTATTTAAATGGGATGAACAGAGGCTTGAAATCTGCAAATGTGTTTATGAATAAAGATTTCATTTGAAGCTCTGAGATATGAATGTTTCAAAAGTTGCTAATCAGAAAGGTTTAAATTATACTTAAATTGGTACACCATACTATGCAAGCCCTGAAGTTTGGAAAGACGAACCTTATGATATTTAAAGTGATATTTGGTCATTAGGATGTGTACTGCATGAGATTATTGCATTAAAGCCACCATTTTAAGCAAATGACATGAATGGACTTTATAAGAAAGTAGTAAGAGGATAAATACCAAAATTGCCAAAACATTATTCCACAGATTTATAAAATATAGTAAGAACATTGTTACAAGTGAATTCTACTAAAAGACCAACATGCTTACGATTAACCCAAATTCCTTCATTTTAAAAACGATTTACTGAACTTTTTCCAGAGTTGGCAGATTAAGAAAAGCAAGAGATAAAAAACGAGTTGCTCAAAACTATTAGGATACCTAAGAATATAATGTACCTTAGTAACAGATTACCTATGGCAAACTATGGAAACACTTTGAAAAGGTCTAATGTATTCAAAACCATGAATCGTAGCTTTAATCATAATAATAATAGGAATCACTATTAAAGTATCAATGGAATGCCATCAATTGAAAATGCTAGTAAAAGACAGTCTAGACATCACGATATAAACATTCGACATTCAGGTTTACCCTATCACATCTTAGTAAATTCTTAAAAGCTAAACATTATGCCTTATTAATCAGCAACTATTGACTCAAAAGACGATGATCTTTCCTTGTAACGAATCTAAATAAAAGAGTAGATTAAGTAAAGTAATAACTCTGTAAAATCCACGCTATTTCATAATGGTCTGCCTATAAATCACAAGTAAAAGAAATCTTCAAATTACGTTGATAGCATAGCAAGAATAGCTAATTTTTATGCCAAAAAATCTTAAAGTCCAATCCAAAGTCGAAAATTAAAGAATAAATTAGTAACAGCTTGGTACAAAGCTAGTTTAATAATAGTGTTAATCATGGGCAACTCTTTGAATGAAAGACATCACTCAGTTTCAATTTCTATGAGTAGAGTGAAATTGCCACATTTGCATAATAGGTCCAAAGAACACAATGAATCTATAGATTTAACAAATGTTGAATTTTACAATCCCATTGAAAACAGAAACTAACAAAACACCTTAAAATAGTAGCCAAATCTCTACTCTAGCAGCAATAATACAAACTAAGCTTCTACTAAATTATTAAAAAGAAGCTTAAACCAAATTAATAACACTTAAAGTATTGACAAGGTAAATCAGTAATAGCAACAACCTTATAACAATAGTAATATCAATTAGTAATATATTCATAATATCAAGAAGTAGAGATAGTACCTGCTAATGAACTA
The DNA here is from genome assembly GCA_000711775.1 of Oxytricha trifallax. Classification (NCBI taxonomy): domain Eukaryota; phylum Ciliophora; class Spirotrichea; order Sporadotrichida; family Oxytrichidae; genus Oxytricha; species Oxytricha trifallax. The sequence continues at coordinate 4,102 of ARYC01019391.1, read as the reverse complement.
AAAGTAAAGCATTTAAAGTTCAATTTCAAGTCAGGATCCTTGCATCAATAAATCATGTCAATGTCATAACATTTAAAGAAGCTTTCATTGAGCCTAACACTCAATTATTATGGTAAGTTACAATAAAATTTAGCCACTATTTATCGATAATTTTAAGTTACTAATTAATTTCAGTATAGTGATGGAGTATGCTGACAACGGTGATTTATTTCAAAAGATTGCAGATCATTAGTAAAATGGCACATTTTTCAAGAGCACGAAATATGGAAGATATTCATTCAGGTAGTAAGGGGTTTGAGGGCAATGCATGATTTAAATGGGATGAACAGAGGCTTGAAATCTGCAAATGTGTTTATGAATAAATAAAGATTTCATTTGAAGCTCGGAGATATGAATGTTTCAAAAGTTGCTAATCAGAAAGGTTTAAATTATACTTAAATTGGTACACCATACTATGCAAGCCCTGAAGTTTAGAAAGACGAACCTTATGATATTAAAAGTGATATTTGGTCATTAGGATGTGTGTACTGCATGAGATTATTGCATTAAAGCCACCATTTTAAGCAAATGACATGAATGGACTTTATAAGAAAGTAGTAAGAGGATAAATACCAAAATTGCCAAAACATTATTCCACAGATTTATAAAATATAGTAAGAACATTGTTACAAGTGAATTCTACTAAAAGACCAACATGCTTACGATTAACCCAAATTCCTTCATTTTAAAAACGATTTACTGAACTTTTTCCAGAGTTGGCAATTAAGAAAAGCAAGAGATAAAAAACGAGTTGCTCAAAACTATTAGGATACCTAGAATATAATGTACCTTAGTAACAGATTACCTATGGCAAACTATGGAAACACTTTGAAAAGGTCTAATGTATTCAAAACCATGAATCGTAGCTTTAATCATAATAATAATAGGAATCACTATTAAAGTATCAATGGAATGCCATCAATTGAAAATGCTAGTAAAAGACAGTCTAGACATCACGATATAAACATTCGACATTCAGGTTTACCCTATCACATCTTAGTAAATTCTTAAAAGCTAAACATTATGCCTTATTAATCAGCAACTATTGACTCAAAAGACGATGATCTTTCCTTGTAACGAATCTAAATAAAAGAGTAGATTAAGTAAAGTAATAACTCTGTAAAATCCACGCTATTTCATAATGGTCTGCCTATAAATCACAAGTAAAAGAAATCTTCAAATTACGTTGATAGCATAGCAAGAATAGCTAATTTTTATGCCAAAAAATCTTAAAGTCCAATCCAAAGTCGAAAATGAAAGAATAAATTAGTAACAGCTTGGTACAAAGCTAGTTTAATAATAGTGTTAATCATGGGTAACTCTTTGAATGAAAGACATCACTCAGTTTCAATTTCTATGAGTAGCGTGAAATTGCCACATTTGCATAATAGGTCCAAAGAACACAATGAATCTATCGATTTAACAAATGTTGAATTACAATCCCATTGAAAACAGAAACTAACAAAACACCTTAAAATTGTAGCCAAATCTCTACTCTAGCAGCAATAATACAAACTAAGCTTCTACTAAATTATTAAAAAGAAGCTTAAACCAAATTAATAACTCTTAAAGTATTGGCAATGTAAATCAGTAATAGCAACAACCTTATAACAATAGTTATATTAATCAGTAATATATTTATAATATCAAGAAGTAGAGATAGTACCTGCTAATGAACTAAAAGTAAAGCATTTAAAGTTCAATTTCCAGTCAGGATCCTTGCATCAATAAATCATGTCAATGTCATAACATTTAAAGAAGCTTTCATTGAGCCTAACACTCAATTATTATGGTAAGTTACAATAAAATTTAGCCACTATTTATCGATAATTTTAAGTTACTAATTAATTTCAGTATAGTGATGGAGTATGCTGACAACGGTGATTTATTTCAAAAGATTGCAGATCATTAGTAAAATGGCACATTTTTCAAGAGCACGAAATATGGAAGATATTCATTCAGGTAGTAAGGGGTTTGAGGGCAATGCATGATTTAAATGGGATGAACAGAGGCTTGAAATCTGCAAATGTGTTTATGAATAAATAAAGATTTCATTTGAAGCTCGGAGATATGAATGTTTCAAAAGTTGCTAATCAGAAAGGTTTAAATTATACTTAAATTGGTACACCATACTATGCAAGCCCTGAAGTTTAGAAAGACGAACCTTATGATATTAAAAGTGATATTTGGTCATTAGGATGTGTACTGCATGAGATTATTGCATTAAAGCCACCATTTTAAGCAAATGACATGAATGGACTTTATAAGAAAGTGGTAAGAGGATAAATACCAAAATTGCCAAAACATTATTCCACAGATTTATAAAATATAGTAAGAACATTTTTACAAGTGAATTCTACTAAAAGATCAACATGCTTACGATTAACCCCAATTTCTTCATTTTAAAAACGATTTACTGAACTTTTTCCAGAGTTGGCAGATTAAGAAAAGCAAGATATAAAAAATGAGTTGCTCAAAACTATTAGGATACCTAAGAATATAATGTACCTTAGTAACAGATTACCTATGGCAAACTATGGAAATACTTTGAAAAGGTCTAATGTATTCAAAACCATGAATCGTAGCTTTAATCATAATAATAATAGGAATCACTATTAAAGTATCAATGGAATGCCATCAATTGAAAATGCTAGTAAAAGACAGTCTAGACATCACGATTAAACATTCGACATTCAGGTTTAACCTCTCACATCTTAGTAAATTCTTAAAAGCTAAACATTATGCCTTATCATCAGCAACTATTGACTCAAAAGACGATGATCTTTCCTTGTAACGAATCTAAATAAAAGATTAGATCAAGTAGAGTAATAATTCTGTAAATCCACGCTATTTCATAATGGTCTGCCTATAAATCACAAGTAAAAGAAATCTTCAAATTACGTTGATAGCATAGCAAGAATAGCTAATTTTTATGCCAAAAAATCTTAAAGTCCAATCCAAAGTCGAAAATTAAAGAATAAATTAGTAACAGCTTGGTACAAAGCTAGTTTAATAATAGTGTTAATCATGGGCAACTCTTTGAATGAAAGACATCACTCAGTTTCAATTTCTATGAGTAGAGTGAAATTGCCACATTTGCATAATAGGTCCAAAGAACACAATGAATCTATAGATTTAACAAATGTTGAATTTTACAATCCCATTGAAAACAGAAACTAACAAAACACCTTAAAATAGTAGCCAAATCTCTACTCTAGCAGCAATAATACAAACTAAGCTTCTACTAAATTATTAAAAAGAAGCTTAAACCAAATTAATAACACTTAAAGTATTGACAAGGTAAATCAGTAATAGCAACAACCTTATAACAATAGTAATATCAATTAGTAATATATTCATAATATCAAGAAGTAGAGATAGTACCTGCTAATGAACTAAAAGTAAAGCATTTAAAGTTCAATTTCAACGTCAGGATCCTTGCATCAATAAATAATGTCAATGTCATAACATATAAAGAAGCTTTCATTGAGCCTAACACTCAATTATTATGGTAAGTTACAATAAAATTCAGCCACTATTTATCGATAATTTTAAGTTACTAATTAATTTCAGTATAGTGATGGAGTATGCTGACAACGGTGATTTATTTCAAAAGATTGCAGATCATTAGTAAAATGGCACATTTTTCAAGAGCACGAAATATGGAAGATATTCATTCAGGTAGTAAGGGGTTTGAGGGCAATGCATGATTTAAATGGGATGAACAGAGGCTTGAAATCTGCAAATGTGTTTATGAATAAATAAAGATTTCATTTGAAGCTCGGAGATATGAATGTTTCAAAAGTTGCTAATCAGAAAGGTTTAAATTATACTTAAATTGGTACACCATACTATGCAAGCCCTGAAGTTTAGAAAGACGAACCTTATGATATTAAAAGTGATATTTGGTCATTAGGATGTGTGTACTGCATGAGATTATTGCATTAAAGCCACCATTTTAAGCAAATGACATGAATGGACTTTATAAGAAAGTAGTAAGAGGATAAATACCAAAATTGCCAAAACATTATTCCACAGATTTATAAAATATAGTAAGAACATT
>ARYC01019390.1:0-16016 GCA_000711775.1 Oxytricha trifallax | reverse complement strand
GTAGTAAGGGGTTTGAGGGCAATGCATGATTTAAATGGGATGAACAGAGGCTTGAAATCTGCAAATGTGTTTATGAATAAATAAAGATTTCATTTGAAGCTCGGAGATATGAATGTTTCAAAAGTTGCTAATCAGAAAGGTTTAAATTATACTTAAATTGGTACACCATACTATGCTAGCCCTGAAGTTTGGAAAGACGAACCTTATGATATTAAAAGTGATATTTGGTCATTAGGATGTGTACTGCATGAGATTATTGCATTAAAGCCACCATTTTAAGCAAATGACATGAATGGACTTTATAAGAAAGTGTTAAGAGGATAAATACCAAAATTGCCAAAACATTATTCCACAGATTTATAAAATATAGTAAGAACATTTTTACAAGTGAATCCTACTCAAAGATCAACATGCTTACGATTAACCCCAATTTCTTCATTTTAAAAACGATTTACTGAACTTTTTCCAGAGTTGGCAGATTAAGAAAAGCAAGATATAAAAAATGAGTTGCTCAAAACTATTAGGATACCTAAGAATATAATGTACCTTAGTAACAGATTACCTATGGCAAACTATGGAAATACTTTGAAAAGGTCTAATGTATTCAAAACCATGAATCGTAGCTTTAATCATAATAATAATAGGAATCACTATTAAAGTATCAATGGAATGCCATCAATTGAAAATGCTAGTAAAAGACAGTCTAGACATCACGATATAAACATTCGACATTCAGGTTTACCTTCTCACATCTTAGTGAATTCTTAAAAGCTAAACATTATGCCTTGTTAATCAGCAACTATTGACTCAAAAGACGATGATCTTTCCTTGTAACGAATCTAAATAAAAGAGTAGATTAAGTAAAGTAATAACTCTGTAAAATCCACGCTATTTCATAATGGTCTGCCTATAAATCACAAGTAAAAGAAATCTTCAAATTACGTTGATAGCATAGCAAGAATAGCTAATTTTTATGCCAAAAAATCTTAAAGTCCAATCCAAAGTCGAAAATGAAAGAATAAATTAGTAACAGCTTGGTACAAAGCTAGTTTAATAATAGTGTTAATCATGGGCAACTCTTTGAATGAAAGACATCACTCAGTTTCAATTTCTATGAGTAGCGTGAAATTGCCACATTTGCATAATAGGTCCAAAGAACACAATGAATCTATCGATTTAACAAATGTTGAATTTTACAATCCCATTGAAAACAGAAACTAACAAAACACCTTAAAATAGTAGCCAAATCTCTACTCTAGCAGCAATAATACAAACTAAGCTTCTACTAAATTATTAAAAAGAAGCTTAAACCAAATTAATAACACTTAAAGTATTGACAAGGTAAATCAGTAATAGCAACAACCTTATAACAATAGTAATATCAATTAGTAATATATTCATAATATCAAGAAGTAGAGATAGTACCTGCTAATGAACTAAAAGTAAAGCATTTAAAGTTCAATTTCAAGTCAGGATCCTTGCATCAATAAATCATGTCAATGTCATAACATTTAAAGAAGCTTTCATTGAGCCTAACACTCAATTATTATGGTAAGTTACAATAAAATTTAGCCACTATTTATCGATAATTTTAAGTTACTAATTAATTTCAGTATAGTGATGGAGTATGCTGACAACGGTGATTTATTTCAAAAGATTGCAGATCATTAGTAAAATGGCACATTTTTCAAGAGCACGAAATATGGAAGATATTCATTCAGGTAGTAAGGGGTTTGAGGGCAATGCATGATTTAAATGGGATGAACAGAGGCTTGAAATCTGCAAATGTGTTTATGAATAAATAAAGATTTCATTTGAAGCTCGGAGATATGAATGTTTCAAAAGTTGCTAATCAGAAAGGTTTAAATTATACTTAAATTGGTACACCATACTATGCAAGCCCTGAAGTTTAGAAAGACGAACCTTATGATATTAAAAGTGATATTTGGTCATTAGGATGTGTACTGCATGAGATTATTGCATTAAAGCCACCATTTTAAGCAAATGACATGAATGGACCTTATAAGAAAGTGATAAGAGGATAAATACCAAAATTGCCAAAACATTATTCCACAGATTTATAAAATATAGTAAGAACATTTTTACAAGTGAATCCTACTAAAAGATCAACATGCTTACGATTAACCCCAATATCTTCATTTTAAAAACGATTTACTGAACTTTTTCCAGAGTTGGCAGATTAAGAAAAGCAAGATATAAAAAATGAGTTACTCAAAACTATTAGGATACCTAAGAATATAATGTACCTTAGTAACAGATTACCTATGGCAAACTATGGAAACACTTTGAAAAGGTCTAATGTATTCAAAACCATGAATCGTAGCTTTAATCATAATAATAATAGGAATCACTATTAAAGTATCAATGGAATGCCATCAATTGAAAATGCTAGTAAAAGACAGTCTAGACATCACGATATAAACATTCGACATTCAGGTTTACCCTATCACATCTTAGTAAATTCTTAAAAGCTAAACATTATGCCTTATTAATCAGCAACTATTGACTCAAAAGACGATGATCTTTCCTTGTAACGAATCTAAATAAAAGAGTAGATTAAGTAAAGTAATAACTCTGTAAAATCCACGCTATTTCATAATGGTCTGCCTATAAATCACAAGTAAAAGAAATCTTCAAATTACGTTGATAGCATAGCAAGAATAGCTAATTTTTATGCCAAAAAATCTTAAAGTCCAATCCAAAGTCGAAAATGAAAGAATAAATTAGTAACAGCTTGGTACAAAGCTAGTTTAATAATAGTGTTAATCATGGGTAACTCTTTGAATGAAAGACATCACTCAGTTTCAATTTCTATGAGTAGCGTGAAATTGCCACATTTGCATAATAGGTCCAAAGAACACAATGAATCTATCGATTTAACAAATGTTGAATTTTACAATCCCATTGAAAACAGAAACTAACAAAACACCTTAAAATAGTAGCCAAATCTCTACTCTAGCAGCAATAATACAAACTAAGCTTCTACTAAATTATTAAAAAGAAGCTTAAACCAAATTAATAACACTTAAAGTATTGGCAAGGTAAATCAGTAATAGCAACAACCTTATAACAATAGTAATATCAATTAGTAATATATTCATAATATCAAGAAGTAGAGATAGTACCTGCTAATGAACTAAAAGTAAAGCATTTAAAGTTCAATTTCAAGTCAGGATCCTTGCATCAATAAATAATGTCAATGTCATAACATATAAAGAAGCTTTCATTGAGCCTAACACTCAATTATTATGGTAAGTTACAATAAAATTCAGCCACTATTTATCGATAATTTTAAGTTACTAATTAATTTCAGTATAGTGATGGAGTATGCTGACAACGGTGATTTATTTCAAAAGATTGCAGATCATTAGTAAAATGGCACATTTTTCAAGAGCACGAAATATGGAAGATATTCATTCAGGTAGTAAGGGGTTTGAGGGCAATGCATGATTTAAATGGGATGAACAGAGGCTTGAAATCTGCAAATGTGTTTATGAATAAATAAAGATTTCATTTGAAGCTCGGAGATATGAATGTTTCAAAAGTTGCTAATCAGAAAGGTTTAAATTATACTTAAATTGGTACACCATACTATGCAAGCCCTGAAGTTTAGAAAGACGAACCTTATGATATTAAAAGTGATATTTGGTCATTAGGATGTGTACTGCATGAGATTATTGCATTAAAGCCACCATTTTAAGCAAATGACATGAATGGACCTTATAAGAAAGTGATAAGAGGATAAATACCAAAATTGCCAAAACATTATTCCACAGATTTATAAAATATAGTAAGAACATTTTTACAAGTGAATCCTACTAAAAGATCAACATGCTTACGATTAACCCCAATATCTTCATTTTAAAAACGATTTACTGAACTTTTTCCAGAGTTGGCAGATTAAGAAAAGCAAGATATAAAAAATGAGTTACTCAAAACTATTAGGATACCTAAGAATATAATGTACCTTAGTAACAGATTACCTATGGCAAACTATGGAAACACTTTGAAAAGGTCTAATGTATTCAAAACCATGAATCGTAGCTTTAATCATAATAATAATAGGAATCACTATTAAAGTATCAATGGAATGCCATCAATTGAAAATGCTAGTAAAAGACAGTCTAGACATCACGATATAAACATTCGACATTCAGGTTTACCCTATCACATCTTAGTAAATTCTTAAAAGCTAAACATTATGCCTTATTAATCAGCAACTATTGACTCAAAAGACGATGATCTTTCCTTGTAACGAATCTAAATAAAAGAGTAGATTAAGTAAAGTAATAACTCTGTAAAATCCACGCTATTTCATAATGGTCTGCCTATAAATCACAAGTAAAAGAAATCTTCAAATTACGTTGATAGCATAGCAAGAATAGCTAATTTTTATGCCAAAAAATCTTAAAGTCCAATCCAAAGTCGAAAATGAAAGAATAAATTAGTAACAGCTTGGTACAAAGCTAGTTTAATAATAGTGTTAATCATGGGTAACTCTTTGAATGAAAGACATCACTCAGTTTCAATTTCTATGAGTAGCGTGAAATTGCCACATTTGCATAATAGGTCCAAAGAACACAATGAATCTATCGATTTAACAAATGTTGAATTTTACAATCCCATTGAAAACAGAAACTAACAAAACACCTTAAAATAGTAGCCAAATCTCTACTCTAGCAGCAATAATACAAACTAAGCTTCTACTAAATTATTAAAAAGAAGCTTAAACCAAATTAATAACACTTAAAGTATTGACAAGGTAAATCAGTAATAGCAACAACCTTATAACAATAGTAATATCAATTAGTAATATATTCATAATATCAAGAAGTAGAGATAGTACCTGCTAATGAACTAAAAGTAAAGCATTTAAAGTTCAATTTCAAGTCAGGATCCTTGCATCAATAAATAATGTCAATGTCATAACATATAAAGAAGCTTTCATTGAGCCTAACACTCAATTATTATGGTAAGTTACAATAAAATTCAGCCACTATTTATCGATAATTTTAAGTTACTAATTAATTTCAGTATAGTGATGGAGTATGCTGACAACGGTGATTTATTTCAAAAGATTGCAGATCATTAGTAAAATGGCACATTTTTCAAGAGCACGAAATATGGAAGATATTCATTCAGGTAGTAAGGGGTTTGAGGGCAATGCATGATTTAAATGGGATGAACAGAGGCTTGAAATCTGCAAATGTGTTTATGAATAAATAAAGATTTCATTTGAAGCTCGGAGATATGAATGTTTCAAAAGTTGCTAATCAGAAAGGTTTAAATTATACTTAAATTGGTACACCATACTATGCAAGCCCTGAAGTTTAGAAAGACGAACCTTATGATATTAAAAGTGATATTTGGTCATTAGGATGTGTACTGCATGAGATTATTGCATTAAAGCCACCATTTTAAGCAAATGACATGAATGGACTTTATAAGAAAGTAGTAAGAGGATAAATACCAAAATTGCCAAAACATTATTCCACAGATTTATAAAATATAGTAAGAACATTGTTACAAGTGAATTCTACTAAAAGACCAACATGCTTACGATTAACCCAAATTCCTTCATTTTAAAAACGATTTACTGAACTTTTTCCAGAGTTGGCAGATTAAGAAAAGCAAGATATAAAAAACGAGTTACTCAAAACTATTAGGATACCTAAGAATATAATGTACCTTAGTAACAGATTACCTATGGCAAACTATGGAAACACTTTGAAAAGGTCTAATGTATTCAAAACCATGAATCGTAGCTTGAATCATAATAATAATAGGAATCACTATTAAAGTATCAATGGAATGCCATCAATTGAAAATGCTAGTAAAAGACAGTCTAGACATCACGATATAAACATTCGACATTCAGGTTTACCCTATCACATCTTAGTAAATTCTTAAAAGCTAAACATTATGCCTTATTAATCAGCAACTATTGACTCAAAAGACGATGATCTTTCCTTGTAACGAATCTAAATAAAAGAGTAGATTAAGTAAAGTAATAACTCTGTAAAATCCACGCTATTTCATAATGGTCTGCCTATAAATCACAAGTAAAAGAAATCTTCAAATTACGTTGATAGCATAGCAAGAATAGCTAATTTTTATGCCAAAAAATCTTAAAGTCCAATCCAAAGTCGAAAATGAAAGAATAAATTAGTAACAGCTTGGTACAAAGCTAGTTTAATAATAGTGTTAATCATGGGTAACTCTTTGAATGAAAGACATCACTCAGTTTCAATTTCTATGAGTAGCGTGAAATTGCCACATTTGCATAATAGGTCCAAAGAACACAATGAATCTATCGATTTAACAAATGTTGAATTTTACAATCCCATTGAAAACAGAAACTAACAAAACACCTTAAAATAGTAGCCAAATCTCTACTCTAGCAGCAATAATACAAACTAAGCTTCTACTAAATTATTAAAAAGAAGCTTAAACCAAATTAATAACACTTAAAGTATTGACAAGGTAAATCAGTAATAGCAACAACCTTATAACAATAGTAATATCAATTAGTAATATATTCATAATATCAAGAAGTAGAGATAGTACCTGCTAATGAACTAAAAGTAAAGCATTTAAAGTTCAATTTCAAGTCAGGATCCTTGCATCAATAAATCATGTCAATGTCATAACATTTAAAGAAGCTTTCATTGAGCCTAACACTCAATTATTATGGTAAGTTACAATAAAATTTAGCCACTATTTATCGATAATTTTAAGTTACTAATTAATTTCAGTATAGTGATGGAGTATGCTGACAACGGTGATTTATTTCAAAAGATTGCAGATCATTAGTAAAATGGCACATTTTTCAAGAGCACGAAATATGGAAGATATTCATTCAGGTAGTAAGGGGTTTGAGGGCAATGCATGATTTAAATGGGATGAACAGAGGCTTGAAATCTGCAAATGTGTTTATGAATAAATAAAGATTTCATTTGAAGCTCGGAGATATGAATGTTTCAAAAGTTGCTAATCAGAAAGGTTTAAATTATACTTAAATTGGTACACCATACTATGCAAGCCCTGAAGTTTAGAAAGACGAACCTTATGATATTAAAAGTGATATTTGGTCATTAGGATGTGTACTGCATGAGATTATTGCATTAAAGCCACCATTTTAAGCAAATGACATGAATGGACCTTATAAGAAAGTAATAAGAGGATAAATACCAAAATTGCCAAAACATTATTCCACAGATTTATAAAATATAGTAAGAACATTTTTACAAGTGAATCCTACTAAAAGATCAACATGCTTACGATTAACCCCAATATCTTCATTTTAAAAACGATTTACTGAACTTTTTCCAGAGTTGGCAGATTAAGAAAAGCAAGATATAAAAAATGAGTTACTCAAAACTATTAGGATACCTAAGAATATAATGTACCTTAGTAACAGATTACCTATGGCAAACTATGGAAACACTTTGAAAAGGTCTAATGTATTCAAAACCATGAATCGTAGCTTGAATCATAATAATAATAGGAATCACTATTAAAGTATCAATGGAATGCCATCAATTAAAAATGCTAGTAAAAGACAGTCTAGACATCACGATATAAACATTCGACATTCAGGTTTACCCTCTCACATCTTAGTAAATTCTTAAAAGCTAAACATTATGCCTTATCAATCAGCAACTATTGACTCAAAAGACGATGATCTTTCCTTGTAACGAATCTAAATAAAAGAGTAGATCAAGTAAAGTAATAACTCTATAAAATCCACGCTATTTCATAATGGTCTGCCTATAAATCACAAGTAAAAGAAATCTTCAAATTACGTTGATAGCATAGCAAGAATAGCTAATTTTTATGCCAAAAAATCTTAAAGTCCAATCCAAAGTCGAAAATTAAAGAATAAATTAGTAACAGCTTGGTACAAAGCTAGTTTAATAATAGTGTTAATCATGGGCAACTCTTTGAATGAAAGACATCACTCAGTTTCAATTTCTATGAGTAGAGTGAAATTGCCACATTTGCATAATAGGTCCAAAGAACACAATGAATCTATAGATTTAACAAATGTTGAATTTTACAATCCCATTGAAAACAGAAACTAACAAAACACCTTAAAATAGTAGCCAAATCTCTACTCTAGCAGCAATAATACAAACTAAGCTTCTACTAAATTATTAAAAAGAAGCTTAAACCAAATTAATAACACTTAAAGTATTGACAAGGTAAATCAGTAATAGCAACAACCTTATAACAATAGTAATATCAATTAGTAATATATTCATAATATCAAGAAGTAGAGATAGTACCTGCTAATGAACTAAAAGTAAAGCATTTAAAGTTCAATTTCAAGTCAGGATCCTTGCATCAATAAATCATGTCAATGCCATAACATTTAAAGAAGCTTTCATTAAGCCTAACACACAATTATTATGGTAAGTTACAATAAAATTTAGCCACTATTTATCGATAATTTTAAGTTACTAATTAATTTCAGTATAGTGATGGAGCATGCTGACAACGGTGATTTATTTCAAAAGATTGCAGATCATTAGTAAAATGGCACATTTTTCAAGAGCACGAAATATGGAAGATATTCATTCAGGTAGTAAGGGGTTTGAGGGCAATGCATGATTTAAATGGGATGAACAGAGGCTTGAAATCTGCAAATGTGTTTATGAATAAATAAAGATTTCATTTGAAGCTCGGAGATATGAATGTTTCAAAAGTTGCTAATCAGAAAGGTTTAAATTATACTTAAATTGGTACACCATACTATGCAAGCCCTGAAGTTTAGAAAGACGAACCTTATGATATTAAAAGTGATATTTGGTCATTAGGATGTGTGTACTGCATGAGATTATTGCATTAAAGCCACCATTTTAAGCAAATGACATGAATGGACTTTATAAGAAAGTAGTAAGAGGATAAATACCAAAATTGCCAAAACATTATTCCACAGATTTATAAAATATAGTAAGAACATTGTTACAAGTGAATTCTACTAAAAGACCAACATGCTTACGATTAACCCAAATTCCTTCATTTTAAAAACGATTTACTGAACTTTTTCCAGAGTTGGCAGATTAAGAAAAGCAAGAGATAAAAAACGAGTTGCTCAAAACTATTAGGATACCTAAGAATATAATGTACCTTAGTAACAGATTACCTATGGCAAACTATGGAAACACTTTGAAAAGGTCTAATGTATTCAAAACCATGAATCGTAGCTTTAATCATAATAATAATAGGAATCACTATTAAAGTATCAATGGAATGCCATCAATTGAAAATGCTAGTAAAAGACAGTCTAGACATCACGATATAAACATTCGACATTCAGGTTTACCCTATCACATCTTAGTAAATTCTTAAAAGCTAAACATTATGCCTTATTAATCAGCAACTATTGACTCAAAAGACGATGATCTTTCCTTGTAACGAATCTAAATAAAAGAGTAGATTAAGTAAAGTAATAACTCTGTAAAATCCACGCTATTTCATAATGGTCTGCCTATAAATCACAAGTAAAAGAAATCTTCAAATTACGTTGATAGCATAGCAAGAATAGCTAATTTTTATGCCAAAAAATCTTAAAGTCCAATCCAAAGTCGAAAATGAAAGAATAAATTAGTAACAGCTTGGTACAAAGCTAGTTTAATAATAGTGTTAATCATGGGCAACTCTTTGAATGAAAGACATCACTCAGTTTCAATTTCTATGAGTAGCGTGAAATTGCCACATTTGCATAATAGGTCCAAAGAACACAATGAATCTATCGATTTAACAAATGTTGAATTTTACAATCCCATTGAAAACAGAAACTAACAAAACACCTTAAAATAGTAGCCAAATCTCTACTCTAGCAGCAATAATACAAACTAAGCTTCTACTAAATTATTAAAAAGAAGCTTAAACCAAATTAATAACACTTAAAGTATTGACAAGGTAAATCAGTAATAGCAACAACCTTATAACAATAGTAATATCAATTAGTAATATATTCATAATATCAAGAAGTAGAGATAGTACCTGCTAATGAACTAAAAGTAAAGCATTTAAAGTTCAATTTCAAGTCAGGATCCTTGCATCAATAAATCATGTCAATGTCATAACATTTAAAGAAGCTTTCATTGAGCCTAACACTCAATTATTATGGTAAGTTACAATAAAATTTAGCCACTATTTATCGATAATTTTAAGTTACTAATTAATTTCAGTATAGTGATGGAGTATGCTGACAACGGTGATTTATTTCAAAAGATTGCAGATCATTAGTAAAATGGCACATTTTTCAAGAGCACGAAATATGGAAGATATTCATTCAGGTAGTAAGGGGTTTGAGGGCAATGCATGATTTAAATGGGATGAACAGAGGCTTGAAATCTGCAAATGTGTTTATGAATAAATAAAGATTTCATTTGAAGCTCGGAGATATGAATGTTTCAAAAGTTGCTAATCAGAAAGGTTTAAATTATACTTAAATTGGTACACCATACTATGCAAGCCCTGAAGTTTAGAAAGACGAACCTTATGATATTAAAAGTGATATTTGGTCATTAGGATGTGTACTGCATGAGATTATTGCATTAAAGCCACCATTTTAAGCAAATGACATGAATGGACCTTATAAGAAAGTGATAAGAGGATAAATACCAAAATTGCCAAAACATTATTCCACAGATTTATAAAATATAGTAAGAACATTTTTACAAGTGAATCCTACTAAAAGATCAACATGCTTACGATTAACCCCAATATCTTCATTTTAAAAACGATTTACTGAACTTTTTCCAGAGTTGGCAGATTAAGAAAAGCAAGATATAAAAAATGAGTTACTCAAAACTATTAGGATACCTAAGAATATAATGTACCTTAGTAACAGATTACCTATGGCAAACTATGGAAACACTTTGAAAAGGTCTAATGTATTCAAAACCATGAATCGTAGCTTTAATCATAATAATAATAGGAATCACTATTAAAGTATCAATGGAATGCCATCAATTGAAAATGCTAGTAAAAGACAGTCTAGACATCACGATATAAACATTCGACATTCAGGTTTACCCTATCACATCTTAGTAAATTCTTAAAAGCTAAACATTATGCCTTATTAATCAGCAACTATTGACTCAAAAGACGATGATCTTTCCTTGTAACGAATCTAAATAAAAGAGTAGATTAAGTAAAGTAATAACTCTGTAAAATCCACGCTATTTCATAATGGTCTGCCTATAAATCACAAGTAAAAGAAATCTTCAAATTACGTTGATAGCATAGCAAGAATAGCTAATTTTTATGCCAAAAAATCTTAAAGTCCAATCCAAAGTCGAAAATGAAAGAATAAATTAGTAACAGCTTGGTACAAAGCTAGTTTAATAATAGTGTTAATCATGGGTAACTCTTTGAATGAAAGACATCACTCAGTTTCAATTTCTATGAGTAGCGTGAAATTGCCACATTTGCATAATAGGTCCAAAGAACACAATGAATCTATCGATTTAACAAATGTTGAATTTTACAATCCCATTGAAAACAGAAACTAACAAAACACCTTAAAATAGTAGCCAAATCTCTACTCTAGCAGCAATAATACAAACTAAGCTTCTACTAAATTATTAAAAAGAAGCTTAAACCAAATTAATAACACTTAAAGTATTGAAGAGGTAAATCAGTAATAGCAACAATCTTATAACAATAGTAATATCAATTAGTAATATATTCATAATATCAAGAAGTAGAGATAGTACCTGCTAATGAACTAAAAGTAAAGCATTTAAAGTTCAATTTCAAGTCAGGATCCTTGCATCAATAAATCATGTCAATGCCATAACATTTAAAGAAGCTTTCATTAAGCCTAACACACAATTATTATGGTAAGTTACAATAAAATTTAGCCACTATTTATCGATAATTTTAAGTTACTAATTAATTTCAGTATAGTGATGGAGCATGCTGACAACGGTGATTTATTTCAAAAGATTGCAGATCATTAGTAAAATGGCACATTTTTCAAGAGCACGAAATATGGAAGATATTCATTCAGGTAGTAAGGGGTTTGAGGGCAATGCATGATTTAAATGGGATGAACAGAGGCTTGAAATCTGCAAATGTGTTTATGAATAAATAAAGATTTCATTTGAAGCTCGGAGATATGAATGTTTCAAAAGTTGCTAATCAGAAAGGTTTAAATTATACTTAAATTGGTACACCATACTATGCAAGCCCTGAAGTTTAGAAAGACGAACCTTATGATATTAAAAGTGATATTTGGTCATTAGGATGTGTACTGCATGAGATTATTGCATTAAAGCCACCATTTTAAGCAAATGACATGAATGGACCTTATAAGAAAGTGATAAGAGGATAAATACCAAAATTGCCAAAACATTATTCCACAGATTTATAAAATATAGTAAGAACATTTTTACAAGTGAATCCTACTAAAAGATCAACATGCTTACGATTAACCCCAATATCTTCATTTTAAAAACGATTTACTGAACTTTTTCCAGAGTTGGCAGATTAAGAAAAGCAAGATATAAAAAATGAGTTACTCAAAACTATTAGGATACCTAAGAATATAATGTACCTTAGTAACAGATTACCTATGGCAAACTATGGAAACACTTTGAAAAGGTCTAATGTATTCAAAACCATGAATCGTAGCTTTAATCATAATAATAATAGGAATCACTATTAAAGTATCAATGGAATGCCATCAATTGAAAATGCTAGTAAAAGACAGTCTAGACATCACGATATAAACATTCGACATTCAGGTTTACCCTATCACATCTTAGTAAATTCTTAAAAGCTAAACATTATGCCTTATTAATCAGCAACTATTGACTCAAAAGACGATGATCTTTCCTTGTAACGAATCTAAATAAAAGAGTAGATTAAGTAAAGTAATAACTCTGTAAAATCCACGCTATTTCATAATGGTCTGCCTATAAATCACAAGTAAAAGAAATCTTCAAATTACGTTGATAGCATAGCAAGAATAGCTAATTTTTATGCCAAAAAATCTTAAAGTCCAATCCAAAGTCGAAAATTGAAAGAATAAATTAGTAACAGCTTGGTACAAAGCTAGTTTAATAATAGTGTTAATCATGGGTAACTCTTTGAATGAAAGACATCACTCAGTTTCAATTTCTATGAGTAGCGTGAAATTGCCACATTTGCATAATAGGTCCAAAGAACACAATGAATCTATCGATTTAACAAATGTTGAATTTTACAATCCCATTGAAAACAGAAACTAACAAAACACCTTAAAATAGTAGCCAAATCTCTACTCTAGCAGCAATAATACAAACTAAGCTTCTACTAAATTATTAAAAAGAAGCTTAAACCAAATTAATAACACTTAAAGTATTGAAGAGGTAAATCAGTAATAGCAACAATCTTATAACAATAGTAATATCAATTAGTAATATATTCATAATATCAAGAAGTAGAGATAGTACCTGCTAATGAACTAAAAGTAAAGCATTTAAAGTTCAATTTCAAGTCAGGATTCTGCATCAATAAATCATGTCAATGTCATAACATTTAAAGAAGCTTTCATTGAGCCTAACACTCAATTATTATGGTAAGTTACAATAAAATTTAGCCACTATTTATCGATAATTTTAAGTTTCTAATTAATTTCAGTATAGTGATGGAGTATGCTGACAACGGTGATTTATTTCAAAAGATTGCAGATCATTAGTAAAATGGCACATTTTTCAAGAGCACGAAATATGGAAGATATTCATTCAGGTAGTAAGGGGTTTGAGGGCAATGCATGATTTAAATGGGATGAACAGAGGCTTGAAATCTGCAAATGTGTTTATGAATAAATAAAGATTTCATTTGAAGCTCGGAGATATGAATGTTTCAAAAGTTGCTAATCAGAAAGGTTTAAATTATACTTAAATTGGTACACCATACTATGCAAGCCCTGAAGTTTAGAAAGACGAACCTTATGATATTAAAAGTGATATTTGGTCATTAGGATGTGTACTGCATGAGATTATTGCATTAAAGCCACCATTTTAAGCAAATGACATGAATGGACTTTATAAGAAAGTGGTAAGAGGATAAATACCAAAATTGCCAAAACATTATTCCACAGATTTATAAAATATAGTAAGAACATTTTTACAAGTGAATTCTACTAAAAGATCAACATGCTTACGATTAACCCCAATTTCTTCATTTTAAAAACGATTTACTGAACTTTTTCCAGAGTTGGCAGATTAAGAAAAGCAAGATATAAAAAATGAGTTGCTCAAAACTATTAGGATACCTAAGAATATAATGTACCTTAGTAACAGATTACCTATGGCAAACTATGGAAACACTTTGAAAAGGTCTAATGTATTCAAAACCATGAATCGTAGCTTTAATCATAATAATAATAGGAATCACTATTAAAGTATCAATGGAATGCCATCAATTGAAAATGCTAGTAAAAGACAGTCTAGACATCACGATATAAACATTCGACATTCATGTTTACCCTATCACATCTTAGTAAATTCTTAAAAGCTAAACATTATGCCTTATTAATCAGCAACTATTGACTCAAAAGACGATGATCTTTCCTTGTAACGAATCTAAATAAAAGAGTAGATTAAGTAAAGTAATAACTCTGTAAAATCCACGCTATTTCATAATGGTCTGCCTATAAATCACAAGTAAAAGAAATCTTCAAATTACGTTGATAGCAAGCAAGAATAGCTAATTTTTATGCCAAAAAATCTTAAAGTCCAATCCAAAGTCGAAAATGAAAGAATAAATTAGTAACAGCTTGGTACAAAGCTAGTTTAATAATAGTGTTAATCATGGGTAACTCTTTGAATGAAAGACATCACTCAGTTTCAATTTCTATGAGTAGCGTGAAATTGCCACATTTGCATAATAGGTCCAAAGAACACAATGAATCTATCGATTTAACAAATGTTGAATTTTACAATCCCATTGAAAACAGAAACTAACAAAACACCTTAAAATAGTAGCCAAATCTCTACTCTAGCAGCAATAATACAAACTAAGCTTCTACTAAATTATTAAAAAGAAGCTTAAACCAAATTAATAACACTTAAAGTATTGAAGAGGTAAATCAGTAATAGCAACAATCTTATAACAATAGTAATATCAATTAGTAATATATTCATAATATCAAGAAGTAGAGATAGTACCTGCTAATGAACTAAAAGTAAAGCATTTAAAGTTCAATTTCAAGTCAGGATCCTTGCATCAATAAATAATGTCAATGTCATAACATATAAAGAAGCTTTCATTGAGCCTAACACTCAATTATTATGGTAAGTTACAATAAAATTCAGCCACTATTTATCGATAATTTTAAGTTACTAATTAATTTCAGTATAGTGATGGAGTATGCTGACAACGGTGATTTATTTCAAAAGATTGCAGATCATTAGTAAAATGGCACATTTTTCAAGAGCACGAAATATGGAAGATATTCATTCAGGTAGTAAGGGGTTTGAGGGCAATGCATGATTTAAATGGGATGAACAGAGGCTTGAAATCTGCAAATGTGTTTATGAATAAATAAAGATTTCATTTGAAGCTCGGAGATATGAATGTTTCAAAAGTTGCTAATCAGAAAGGTTTAAATTATACTTAAATTGGTACACCATACTATGCAAGCCCTGAAGTTTAGAAAGACGAACCTTATGATATTAAAAGTGATATTTGGTCATTAGGATGTGTACTGCATGAGATTATTGCATTAAAGCCACCATTTTAAGCAAATGACATGAATGGACCTTATAAGAAAGTGATAAGAGGATAAATACCAAAATTGCCAAAACATTATTCCACAGATTTATAAAATATAGTAAGAACATTTTTACAAGTGAATCCTACTAAAAGATCAACATGCTTACGATTAACCCCAATATCTTCATTTTAAAAACGATTTACTGAACTTTTTCCAGAGTTGGCAGATTAAGAAAAGCAAGATATAAAAAATGAGTTACTCAAAACTATTAGGA
>ARYC01019389.1:0-19277 GCA_000711775.1 Oxytricha trifallax | reverse complement strand
TCCTCATTTTAAAAACGATTTACTGAACTTTTTCCAGAGTTGGCAGATTAAGAAAAGCAAGATATAAAAAACGAGTTACTCAAAACTATTAGAATACCTAAGAATATAATGTACCTTAGTAACAGATTACCTATGGCAAACTATGGAAACACTTTGAAAAGGTCTAATGTATTCAAAACCATGAATCGTAGCTTTAATCATAATAATAATAGGAATCACTATTAAAGTATCAATGGAATGCCATCAATTGAAAATGCTAGTAAAAGACAGTCTAGACATCACGATATAAACATTCGACATTCAGGTTTACCCTATCACATCTTAGTAAATTCTTAAAAGCTAAACATTATGCCTTATTAATCAGCAACTATTGACTCAAAAGACGATGATCTTTCCTTGTAACGAATCTAAATAAAAGAGTAGATTAAGTAAAGTAATAACTCTGTAAAATCCACGCTATTTCATAATGGTCTGCCTATAAATCACAAGTAAAAGAAATCTTCAAATTACGTTGATAGCATAGCAAGAATAGCTAATTTTTATGCCAAAAAATCTTAAAGTCCAATCCAAAGTCGAAAATGAAAGAATAAATTAGTAATAGCTTGGTACAAAGCTAGTTTAATAATAGTGTTAATCATGGGTAACTCTTTGAATGAAAGACATCACTCAGTTTCAATTTCTATGAGTAGCGTGAAATTGCCACATTTGCATAATAGGTCCATAGAACACAATGAATCTATCGATTTAACGAATGTTGAATTTTACAATCCCATTGAAAACAGAAACTAACAAAACACCTTAAAATAGTAGCCAAATCTCTACTCTAGCAGCAATAATACAAACTAAGCTTCTACTAAATTATTAAAAAGAAGCTTAAACCAAATTAATAACACTTAAAGTATTGACGAGGTAAATCAGTAATAGCAACAATCTTATAGCAATAGTAATATCAATTAGTAATATATTCATAATATCAAGAAGTAGAGATAGTACCTGGTAATGAACTAAAAGTAAAGCATTTAAAGTTCAATTCAAGTCAGGATCCTTGCATCAATAAATCATGTCAATGTCATAACATTTAAAGAAGCTTTCATTGAGCCTAACACTCAATTATTATGGTAAGTTACAATAAAATTTAGCCACTATTTATCGATAATTTTAAGTTACTAATTAATTTCAGTATAGTGATGGAGTATGCTGACAACGGTGATTTATTTCAAAAGATTGCAATCATTAGTAAAATGGCACATTTTTCAAGAGCACGAAATATGGAAGATATTCATTCAGGTAGTAAGGGGTTTGAGGGCAATGCATGATTTAAATGGGATGAACAGAGGCTTGAAATCTGCAAATGTGTTTATGAATAAATAAAGATTTCATTTGAAGCTCGGAGATATGAATGTTTCAAAAGTTGCTAATCAGAAAGGTTTAAATTATACTTAAATTGGTACACCATACTATGCAAGCCCTGAAGTTTAGAAAGACGAACCTTATGATATTAAAAGTGATATTTGGTCATTAGGATGTGTGTACTGCATGAGATTATTGCATTAAAGCCACCATTTTAAGCAAATGACATGAATGGACTTTATAAGAAAGTAGTAAGAGGATAAATACCAAAATTGCCAAAACATTATTCCACAGATTTATAAAATATAGTAAGAACATTGTTACAAGTGAATTCTACTAAAAGACCAACATGCTTACGATTAACCCAAATTCCTTCATTTTAAAAACGATTTACTGAACTTTTTCCAGAGTTGGCAGATTAAGAAAAGCAAGATATAAAAAATGAGTTACTCAAAACTATTAGGATACCTAAGAATATAATGTACCTTAGTAACAGATTACCTATGGCAAACTATGGAAACACTTTGAAAAGGTCTAATGTATTCAAAACCATGAATCGTAGCTTTAATCATAATAATAATAGGAATCACTATTAAAGTATCAATGGAATGCCATCAATTGAAAATGCTAGTAAAAGACAGTCTAGACATCACGATATAAACATTCGACATTCAGGTTTACCCTATCACATCTTAGTAAATTCTTAAAAGCTAAACATTATGCCTTATTAATCAGCAACTATTGACTCAAAAGACGATGATCTTTCCTTGTAACGAATCTAAATAAAAGAGTAGATTAAGTAAAGTAATAACTCTGTAAAATCCACGCTATTTCATAATGGTCTGCCTATAAATCACAAGTAAAAGAAATCTTCAAATTACGTTGATAGCATAGCAAGAATAGCTAATTTTTATGCCAAAAAATCTTAAAGTCCAATCCAAAGTCGAAAATGAAAGAATAAATTAGTAACAGCTTGGTACAAAGCTAGTTTAATAATAGTGTTAATCATGGGTAACTCTTTGAATGAAAGACATCACTCAGTTTCAATTTCTATGAGTAGCGTGAAATTGCCACATTTGCATAATAGGTCCAAAGAACACAATGAATCTATCGATTTAACAAATGTTGAATTTTACAATCCCATTGAAAACAGAAACTAACAAAACACCTTAAAATAGTAGCCAAATCTCTACTCTAGCAGCAATAATACAAACTAAGCTTCTACTAAATTATTAAAAAGAAGCTTAAACCAAATTAATAACACTTAAAGTATTGAAGAGGTAAATCAGTAATAGCAACAATCTTATAACAATAGTAATATCAATTAGTAATATATTCATAATATCAAGAAGTAGAGATAGTACCTGCTAATGAACTAAAAGTAAAGCATTTAAAGTTCAATTTCAAGTCAGGATCCTTGCATCAATAAATCATGTCAATGTCATAACATTTAAAGAAGCTTTCATTGAGCCTAACACTCAATTATTATGGTAAGTTACAATAAAATTTAGCCACTATTTATCGATAATTTTAAGTTACTAATTAATTTCAGTATAGTGATGGAGTATGCTGACAACGGTGATTTATTTCAAAAGATTGCAGATCATTAGTAAAATGGCACATTTTTCAAGAGCACGAAATATGGAAGATATTCATTCAGGTAGTAAGGGGTTTGAGGGCAATGCATGATTTAAATGGGATGAACAGAGGCTTGAAATCTGCAAATGTGTTTATGAATAAATAAAGATTTCATTTGAAGCTCGGAGATATGAATGTTTCAAAAGTTGCTAATCAGAAAGGTTTAAATTATACTTAAATTGGTACACCATACTATGCAAGCCCTGAAGTTTAGAAAGACGAACCTTATGATATTAAAAGTGATATTTGGTCATTAGGATGTGTACTGCATGAGATTATTGCATTAAAGCCACCATTTTAAGCAAATGACATGAATGGACTTTATAAGAAAGTGATAAGAGGATAAATACCAAAATTGCCAAAACATTATTCCACAGATTTATAAAATATAGTAAGAACATTTTTACAAGTGAATCCTACTAAAAGATCAACATGCTTACGATTAACCCCAATATCTTCATTTTAAAAACGATTTACTGAACTTTTTCCAGAGTTGGCAGATTAAGAAAAGCAAGATATAAAAAATGAGTTACTCAAAACTATTAGGATACCTAAGAATATAATGTACCTTAGTAACAGATTACCTATGGCAAACTATGGAAACACTTTGAAAAGGTCTAATGTATTCAAAACCATGAATCGTAGCTTTAATCATAATAATAATAGGAATCACTATTAAAGTATCAATGGAATGCCATCAATTGAAAATGCTAGTAAAAGACAGTCTAGACATCACGATATAAACATTCGACATTCAGGTTTACCCTATCACATCTTAGTAAATTCTTAAAAGCTAAACATTATGCCTTATTAATCAGCAACTATTGACTCAAAAGACGATGATCTTTCCTTGTAACGAATCTAAATAAAAGAGTAGATTAAGTAAAGTAATAACTCTGTAAAATCCACGCTATTTCATAATGGTCTGCCTATAAATCACAAGTAAAAGAAATCTTCAAATTACGTTGATAGCATAGCAAGAATAGCTAATTTTTATGCCAAAAAATCTTAAAGTCCAATCCAAAGTCGAAAATGAAAGAATAAATTAGTAACAGCTTGGTACAAAGCTAGTTTAATAATAGTGTTAATCATGGGTAACTCTTTGAATGAAAGACATCACTCAGTTTCAATTTCTATGAGTAGCGTGAAATTGCCACATTTGCATAATAGGTCCAAAGAACACAATGAATCTATCGATTTAACAAATGTTGAATTTTACAATCCCATTGAAAACAGAAACTAACAAAACACCTTAAAATAGTAGCCAAATCTCTACTCTAGCAGCAATAATACAAACTAAGCTTCTACTAAATTATTAAAAAGAAGCTTAAACCAAATTAATAACACTTAAAGTATTGAAGAGGTAAATCAGTAATAGCAACAATCTTATAACAATAGTAATATCAATTAGTAATATATTCATAATATCAAGAAGTAGAGATAGTACCTGCTAATGAACTAAAAGTAAAGCATTTAAAGTTCAATTTCCAAGTCAGGATCCTTGCATCAATAAATCATGTCAATGTCATAACATATAAAGAAGCTTTCATTGAGCCTAACACTCAATTATTATGGTAAGTTACAATAAAATTCAGCCACTATTTATCGATAATTTTAAGTTACTAATTAATTTCAGTATAGTGATGGAGTATGCTGACAACGGTGATTTATTTCAAAAGATTGCAGATCATTAGTAAAATGGCACATTTTTCAAGAGCACGAAATATGGAAGATATTCATTCAGGTAGTAAGGGGTTTGAGGGCAATGCATGATTTAAATGGGATGAACAGAGGCTTGAAATCTGCAAATGTGTTTATGAATAAATAAAGATTTCATTTGAAGCTCGGAGATATGAATGTTTCAAAAGTTGCTAATCAGAAAGGTTTAAATTATACTTAAATTGGTACACCATACTATGCAAGCCCTGAAGTTTAGAAAGACGAACCTTATGATATTAAAAGTGATATTTGGTCATTAGGATGTGTGTACTGCATGAGATTATTGCATTAAAGCCACCATTTTAAGCAAATGACATGAATGGACTTTATAAGAAAGTAGTAAGAGGATAAATACCAAAATTGCCAAAACATTATTCCACAGATTTATAAAATATAGTAAGAACATTGTTACAAGTGAATTCTACTAAAAGACCAACATGCTTACGATTAACCCAAATTCCTTCATTTTAAAAACGATTTACTGAACTTTTTCCAGAGTTGGCAGATTAAGAAAAGCAAGAGATAAAAAACGAGTTGCTCAAAACTATTAGGATACCTAAGAATATAATGTACCTTAGTAACAGATTA
Source organism: Oxytricha trifallax (assembly GCA_000711775.1). Taxonomy (NCBI): domain Eukaryota; phylum Ciliophora; class Spirotrichea; order Sporadotrichida; family Oxytrichidae; genus Oxytricha; species Oxytricha trifallax. The sequence continues at coordinate 13,982 of ARYC01019389.1, read as the reverse complement.
CCTATGGCAAACTATGGAAACACTTTGAAAAGGTCTAATGTATTCAAAACCATGAATCGTAGCTTTAATCATAATAATAATAGGAATCACTATTAAAGTATCAATGGAATGCCATCAATTGAAAATGCTAGTAAAAGACAGTCTAGACATCACGATATAAACATTCGACATTCAGGTTTACCCTATCACATCTTAGTAAATTCTTAAAAGCTAAACATTATGCCTTATTAATCAGCAACTATTGACTCAAAAGACGATGATCTTTCCTTGTAACGAATCTAAATAAAAGAGTAGATTAAGTAAAGTAATAACTCTGTAAAATCCACGCTATTTCATAATGGTCTGCCTATAAATCACAAGTAAAAGAAATCTTCAAATTACGTTGATAGCATAGCAAGAATAGCTAATTTTTATGCCAAAAAATCTTAAAGTCCAATCCAAAGTCGAAAATTAAAGAATAAATTAGTAACAGCTTGGTACAAAGCTAGTTTAATAATAGTGTTAATCATGGGCAACTCTTTGAATGAAAGACATCACTCAGTTTCAATTTCTATGAGTAGAGTGAAATTGCCACATTTGCATAATAGGTCCAAAGAACACAATGAATCTATAGATTTAACAAATGTTGAATTTTACAATCCCATTGAAAACAGAAACTAACAAAACACCTTAAAATAGTAGCCAAATCTCTACTCTAGCAGCAATAATACAAACTAAGCTTCTACTAAATTATTAAAAAGAAGCTTAAACCAAATTAATAACACTTAAAGTATTGACAAGGTAAATCAGTAATAGCAACAACCTTATAACAATAGTAATATCAATTAGTAATATATTCATAATATCAAGAAGTAGAGATAGTACCTGCTAATGAACTAAAAGTAAAGCATTTAAAGTTCAATTTCAAGTCAGGATCCTTGCATCAATAAATCATGTCAATGTCATAACATTTAAAGAAGCTTTCATTGAGCCTAACACTCAATTATTATGGTAAGTTACAATAAAATTTAGCCACTATTTATCGATAATTTTAAGTTACTAATTAATTTCAGTATAGTGATGGAGTATGCTGACAACGGTGATTTATTTCAAAAGATTGCAGATCATTAGTAAAATGGCACATTTTTCAAGAGCACGAAATATGGAAGATATTCATTCAGGTAGTAAGGGGTTTGAGGGCAATGCATGATTTAAATGGGATGAACAGAGGCTTGAAATCTGCAAATGTGTTTATGAATAAATAAAGATTTCATTTGAAGCTCGGAGATATGAATGTTTCAAAAGTTGCTAATCAGAAAGGTTTAAATTATACTTAAATTGGTACACCATACTATGCAAGCCCTGAAGTTTAGAAAGACGAACCTTATGATATTAAAAGTGATATTTGGTCATTAGGATGTGTGTACTGCATGAGATTATTGCATTAAAGCCACCATTTTAAGCAAATGACATGAATGGACTTTATAAGAAAGTAGTAAGAGGATAAATACCAAAATTGCCAAAACATTATTCCACAGATTTATAAAATATAGTAAGAACATTTTTACAAGTGAATTCTACTAAAAGACCAACATGCTTACGATTAACCCCAATTCCTTCATTTTAAAAACGATTTACTGAACTTTTTCCAGAGTTGGCAGATTAAGAAAAGCAAGATATAAAAAATGAGTTGCTCAAAACTATTAGGATACCTAAGAATATAATGTACCTTAGTAACAGATTACCTATGGCAAACTATGGAAACACTTTGAAAAGGTCTAATGTATTCAAAACCATGAATCGTAGCTTTAATCATAATAATAATAGGAATCACTATTAAAGTATCAATGGAATGCCATCAATTGAAAATGCTAGTAAAAGACAGTCTAGACATCACGATATAAACATTCGACATTCAGGTTTACCCTATCACATCTTAGTAAATTCTTAAAAGCTAAACATTATGCCTTATTAATCAGCAACTATTGACTCAAAAGACGATGATCTTTCCTTGTAACGAATCTAAATAAAAGAGTAGATTAAGTAAAGTAATAACTCTGTAAAATCCACGCTATTTCATAATGGTCTGCCTATAAATCACAAGTAAAAGAAATCTTCAAATTACGTTGATAGCATAGCAAGAATAGCTAATTTTTATGCCAAAAAATCTTAAAGTCCAATCCAAAGTCGAAAATGAAAGAATAAATTAGTAACAGCTTGGTACAAAGCTAGTTTAATAATAGTGTTAATCATGGGTAACTCTTTGAATGAAAGACATCACTCAGTTTCAATTTCTATGAGTAGCGTGAAATTGCCACATTTGCATAATAGGTCCAAAGAACACAATGAATCTATCGATTTAACAAATGTTGAATTTTACAATCCCATTGAAAACAGAAACTAACAAAACACCTTAAAATAGTAGCCAAATCTCTACTCTAGCAGCAATAATACAAACTAAGCTTCTACTAAATTATTAAAAAGAAGCTTAAACCAAATTAATAACACTTAAAGTATTGACAAGGTAAATCAGTAATAGCAACAACCTTATAACAATAGTAATATCAATTAGTAATATATTCATAATATCAAGAAGTAGAGATAGTACCTGCTAATGAACTAAAAGTAAAGCATTTAAAGTTCAATTTCAAGCAACATAAATTTAGATTCAAGTTAAAATAGCAATAAATGTTCATTAAATTTAATTTATCTAGTATAAAAAACATGACAGTTAATATTCGGGTTTTATAACTCTGTATTTCTAATTATGTCGATTTACCTATTTTTTTCGTATTTTATCAATAATAAAAAGTTAAAATGCTATCGCAGTATTATAAGTTAGTTTACGATTCTTATTGATTAATAATATATTTATCAAAATCTCAATTCAGAAGATAATTTAATTTAAAAAAATTAGTTATGTAAAAATTAATAAACAAAATAATTGTTCTTTAAATAACATCGAATAGACACAAACATATCAACTTGAAAATAATTATCATCTATAAAGGATTTGGTAAATATCTTTAAAAACTATTTCAAGAATTTATATATATACATCAGCATTAAGAAGTTTACAAATGTTCTTATAACTACATAAAAGTATTTAAATGACCATTAATTATAATATAATTTAAACTTAAAAAATTAAAATTTTAAATATATAAAAATTAAATGATTTCGAATTAAGTAAATCAATTAGAAGCATAAAATTGATTAAAGAAATTTAATTTAGCTTACGAAGTTAAATAAGAATTAATTATCGATCATAAATTTTGGAAATTAAAAAATTTTATTTATTAATCAAGAAAATTATTATATTTTTAAATAAGTACATTATAATTAAAATGGATTGTAAAATTTTGAAAATGACAAACAACTTCTCTAAGTTTACTTTTGATTCAATTTAAATTTTACTTATTTCATTAGGATTTTTAATTTTCTGATAAAATTCTTTAAATTTCTGATATTTTATAAAATCACTTATTAAGACTGCGCTAGTAATAAAACCCTAGATATATGAAATGATAAACATGAAGTGGATAAATTTATCAATAATTAGTAAAAACCTATTCAGTTTCCCATCTGCGTCTATAGGAATTGATTTTGGAAAATCAAATATATTTTAAATGGTAGAAATAATTACATTACCTAAAGGATATATATTAAACATTCTACATAAAAATGCCTTAAATTTATTTTAATTTTTTGCACTTAGACATAAACTAATTTGCTTATATTATATTAAGGCAGTTATTTTGCATTTTGATAATTTATTTTCCTAAATGTTATCTTTTTTATCAATATTTAGATATTTCATACATATTTTGATTATAACCCCAATAAAAAACTGTTAAGGCAACTGTATAAACTCAAAATGATTTCAAAATTATTGGTGCATTATTGCATGTTAAAATTACTAATTAAACTCGTTACAGAGTAAAAATAAAATGACAATTTAAATGAATATTAATTGTATAAATTTATTACAGAGGTAACTCGTAATTATATCCATTAAATAAAATGCAAGTAAAACAGAGTAATTTTGCTTGAAAGATATTTAGATAAAATTGGTTCAGCAAATTAAAATGGAAATGGATCAAGAATTTTCAAAAAATAAAATTAAACTTTAATCTTTTTAAATGTTAAAGTAAGTAATTGAAAACTTAATAATACAAATATTTCCAAATTTATTACTATAGGTCCGACATTAAGTTTGAATCTCATAATCAAAGTTATGGGAAAATTCTGAATTTTCTCACTTTCTATTAAAATATTTTTATAAATCCAAATCTTTGATAAGTATTAATAATTTTATTAATGATAGTCTTTATGAACATATTGATGCTATAATAGGTGGTCACTATACTTTAACGCATATTATATACACCTATTGAGCTAACCATAGTACAAGGATGAGGAATATTCGAAGAAAACTTATTTTTAACGACTAGACCATTCCTTGAACAACTCTATTCTATAAAGTTGGATGTGGTAAATATTAGACGTTTTACGAAGGATTACAATGCAAATAGGTTGACATTGTTTGATGCAATAAAAACTTAGATCGAGTAGAGGAGTTCAAAAAACCTACATTTTTTATAAGCCTACCAAGGAATTACTATGGCTCATGTAATTGAAAATTGGACTTAAACCTAAAAGTGAAAAATCTTTGAAAATCGTAGTTTATCACTTTCTACCATATAAGAAACCATGAGTGACATCATACCATATATTAACATGCTATAGTTTATAAATATTTTAAAGCAAAGGAAATCGATTAAAATTGTTAGAAACTCTATATATCACTCTTTTTTAGGTAATTTAATGTGACCTCCAACATTTTAGAAATCATTATGAGAACATTATCTTTATCCAATGGCTGACTTCCTACTCCTCAAACTCTTATAAATAAGAACTCAAAAGGATAGAGCTTAAAAGAGAAGTTTAGAAACCTAGATCTGTGACTTACCAGCCTTAGTGAATAAATATGGAAAATGGAAATGACTCATGAGAAGTGATGGCCCCCAAATATGTATTTATGGAAATAAAAATTCTACCAAAGATTGTAAATTCAAGTAAACTTATGATAAATCTAGATAGTATTTTTATATAATTATATATTCTTCATAGAAATTTATTAAACGCCCGGTACCCCCTTTCAAAGAGCTCAGCCTTTATCCTCGGTTTATTGTTACCCCCGATTCCAATCAAACCACCCACAAATAGTATCTTCCAAAAAGCTCAAGAAGCTTTTAATTTTATTGAGAGAATGATTTTTAATTAAGAGCTATTTTGTCGTAAAATTATCATAAGTGCTTATTTACATATTTCAACTAAATGTCATAAAAATCTATTCCATAAGATCTCTTTGCAGCTAATTATTAGAATAACAAGAGCTGGTAAGAAATATTAAGAAAAAAGAAAGAATTGAAATAAAAATCTTTATTCAAAAATAAAAAACAAATTAACAGAAATACCAATCATTAAAAATGCAAAACTCATCAGGACAATCATTGTCCTGGTCATCAAAGCCGCTACCATAACAATTTCGGTTGAAGGTAAATTTCATTGTATTTACGCATTTTCTCTTTTAATTGACATTCTTATAATGCAATGAGTTATTCTATTTCTTCTTGTACTTAAAATATTGTAAGGCCCCATCTAAAGGTACATGTATAAAAAGAAATCAAAAAAAGTGCTTAAAAAGCATTCATAATTTGTAAAGGCTGACAAAATATCTCAACTCGTAATTATTTTCGGCTCCCAGAAAGGAGTGTCTTTTATAGGCAAGCCCTTGAAACCTGGATCTGTATATACCCACACTTAATGGACTAACAAAAGCCAAAGGCAAGGACAAATAAACAAAATATTGGCTTCATAGAATTATCATTTTTCTCAATATAAATATTGTGATATAAAAAAATCTTATAATATCTTATAATACAATGAACCTAAGACTTTATATGAGGTCGTTTGAGACCATCTCCTAGAAAATGACTGTACATGATTCTAGCTATTTAAGAATTAGTAAATCTTTTTTTAATAAGCGAACTGCAAAAATAAATATTCAATATGAATGAGGTCAATCATTGAAACCCTCTATACTTTTACTATAATAAATTTTATATAATTAATTTAGAAGTATTTTAAAAAGTGGACAAGATGTTTAACCATTGTGCCAGGGATATTGCTAGGAGCAAGAATTCTAAAACTTCAATGATCAGTCGCCAGATGACGAATAATGGCATATTCAGAAATCAGATTCTGCTGATTTGGAACATAGGAGGGTAGAGGTGTTCCATTTTCGATAGGCGAGGGGTTAAGTGGCAGTTTTAGGATCCCTTCCTCATTTTGCGGGGTGTATGGATTAAATCTACTTCTTGGAGAGTGGAAGAGCAATGATCCAGAAGAGCATTGAAAGATTATTATTATTTAAAGCTTTAAGGAATTAATATTGGGGCTTAAGCCAGCCATATAAATAAAATAGATTATTTATTTTTTGACTTTTTGGACTTCCGTCAACCCTGTCACGGAGCCACTGTTTAGGCTCGTCTGAACAGGCCAGTTTCCGCACCGTGCACGTTTACCTGTTGCCTTATGGGAAGGATATATATGTGGTAATTCGCTAGTTCGCATGTCTTCTCTAGCTCCTACATGATCTGCCAGCATTGAAAGATAACATTTTGGCTTTCACCTAGATTAAAATCGCAGGAGGACCAATGGCAAAGTCAGTTAATGATCTGATGATAGGATTAAAAACCATCTAATAAGCAAACATTAGCAAAAGAGAAATCTTTGCCCCACCATTGCCTTTTCGGCAAGAATCTTTTGATAAAGCACTCACTGGTGACCATAGAATTGGCTATTGCTTTCCTCTCCTCACTTTTGAGACCTGTCTTTCAATCTAGAGCGCGGTTAGAATGGTCAAAGATGCTTTTGAGCGGAAAGGGTTCGTAATTGTATAGTTCACATTTTCCAACGGCAAAGTTGAGGAAGCTAAGGAAATCTTCATTGAATTCGTCGCCACTTTATTACCTTAAATGCGGTGAAGAGACTATACGAAAACAATGAGAAACCAATGCCAAGAACTTAAAATCTTTCCGATTTCTTCACTATGAATCCGGCATTACAACACGCTATCCTCAAACTAATTGGTTGTAAAGCCTAGCAGTGGATTGCATTGAGTATTTATTTATAAAAATAATCTAATTAATTTTAACTTTTACAAATGTTGACTGTTCAAAAAGTGGGGCAAAAGTAAGAAAAATTTGATACTTTTGCCCACACTTTTGACATTAAACTTGTTAATATAATAATTTAAAAAACATGAAAGACTTTAAAATTTACAAACATTTTCTGAGTTAGTTTATTTATCCTAATAATATTTTTTATTTATGCTAGGTCACTTAAAACCAATAAGAACTCTTAAATTCTTATCATAACATTTGAATATTTCAAATGGAAAGTGAATAAACAAATTAAAATGCATATTAGTTTACAATATGCACAATCTCCTTCTTAGATGTAAAAGAAGAAATTAATTAATTTACAATAATAAGAATATTTACTTAATTGTTAAACACTTGAAAATTGGTCATCTTACAACTTAAAAGAAGAATAATAATGTTTCATTAATAATTCCCAGATTTAAAAATCTCAATTTCGACATTGAGAAATTTTTATAATAAACATAAAATAAGGTATAAAACTCTATACCTATCCCCTCGATCAAACTAAATATATATTGGTGATTTATTGCTTGAAATGACCGATTTAATGCAAAAAATAACTATATTAAAAGAAAGACTATACAAAATCATATTTATTGATGAAGCAATTTTCTCCTAAAGTGCATCAAAGAAAAATCTTGGAGAAAAACATATTAAAGATATGCCATACCTGATAGAAGATTTAAATTAGAAACACAAGGAGTTATTGCTGGAATTTCTCATACCTATGGATCAGAAAACGATATGATTAACAAATATTCTATGAAAAAAGAATAATTTTCTAGATTCTAAAATAAATTGAATGAAATTTAATATGGTGGATAATATTCAATATTCATAGACAATATAAGGCTTCATCACATGAAGGAAGTAAAATAACTTTGCAAAGATAGAGGGGTCCCTTTAATTTATAACATTCCATATATGCCTTAATTAAATCCGATAGAAATCTTTAAGGCAAAAATTAAACACAATTATAGAAAGTTAATTTCAGAGAGAATGATATCAGGATTAAATATTAAGAACAAATTAACAATTGTTAAGTCTATTTAATAAATACCACACTAAACAATTTAATCCATTGCGTAGCATGGTCAAGAACTTCGATTATTTAGAGAAAACATTTAATAGCTTCAATCAAATCATGAATCTTTGGTGAGATTGTTTCATAATTATATCTTGACTTTGCACGTTGCTCATTTCCCCTTTAATTTCTTCTTCTCTGTTAATTGCTTAATTTAATTGTTAATATTATGCATTTTACAATTAAGTAATTATGTATTTATCTCTGAATTTATTTTTAATATCCTCAATCCTCTATTTCTGTCTTTCCCTTAATTTCTTTCTATCTTATATCAAGAATATTGATCTACCGTTTGTTTCTATAAAATAAATTGAATTTGCTAAATCTTACTAGACTAATAAGGAAATTAATTAAGGAGTCTTGCTCATTCTTCAGTGACTTCAATTGTTTACTTCTTAGCTAGCTCAGCCTCAGAACCATACCTTACTGTATGAGCATTCCTTATAATCTCATAGGTAAATGATTCTCTCAATGTTGACAATACTCCAAAGAAAAAAAATCTTTCAATTTTAGCTTTTTATCTTTTTTAATCATAATTTTGCATGAATTTTGCAACATTTAGCATAAGTTCAAATAATTTTGTTAATGATAACTCTGATAATTTAGGAATATTAATGAACTTTAATTTCAGTTGCTTTCAAAGCTTATTTTTACCCATTTAATAATTATCTTAGAAAATTAATTCTTGTATTCTAGAATGATGGTAGAAATAAGCCGACAATATAAAAAAAAATTTAAAATTTACCTTAGTTTACTAAATAATCATTATATCCTTTTTTTATCTAAATCTAATCATAAGTTAATGAGGGGTGAGCATTTGCAATTCCTCACCGTACTTTCTTTTTTTATTCATGATTTTAGATTAACTAATAATTACTTTAAAATGGAATTACTTTTTCGCAAAATTTTATATACACAACTTGTAACTATAATAAGTAACATAAATATATATTACTTATATATAAAGTCACCCAAGAGAGATGCCTAGAATTTATAGAATTTGGTTTTGTCATTTTTATAAAAATTAATTGATTTGTAATAATATAATATTTTATTTAATTTATAAATTTAATTAATAATGATGAAATCATTATTAAAGTATTTTTTTATTGAAAAAATAATTTGATCTAAACTTAGTTTATATAATAGCTAAATACTTAGATTTTAGCATAATATTTATGAATATAAAATAATATTCATAAATTTACAAACATTTATTGAATTAACTTTGTTGAATATATTTTAGAATGATATAAGATATATACTGTATTGACCCTGTGACAGAGTATGTATTTTAGAAATACAATAATAATTATGGGATTGATTTAAATAACCAGCAATAATAAAATGTTAAAAAGGAAAATCAGTTAGATTTAGGGTCAGTATTGGATGTCACAAATGATAATAGCAACAATAATAACAAGTAAAATTAAGAATAAAACGTAATCAGAGAAAAATCAAGAAATTTGAAGAAGGATTCAACAAAAAAGAAGCTTAAAAAAAACTTAAAAAGGTTAAAAAGAATTAGTGAATATGCAAAATTTAAGATTGCTTGGAAATTTATAATAATAGGGAAAAATATAAAACACAAAATAAATAAAAACATTCTGGTAACAAAAAGTATAGAAAGATTATTAATAAAAAGAAATAGTATGAGTGTTCAGTTTGTAAGGAAGAGTAAAAATCAAAATGTTTTTTTTAAAAAACATATAACTTTCAATATTCATTCTGAAGAATAATGGTTTTAACAGGGTTTAGATATCAATGAATACATAACAGACATTAAAAGACAAAGTTTTACTAAAAAAAGAAAAATTAAATAAATAAAAAAAGCAAACAAATAAACTTGGAAATCTGCAGAAAATTAAGTTATGTTAACTAACCAAAAGATTTCATTGTTGACACAACCTTATGATGTAATCGGCATTGATGTTCATAATAAAAAGTTAGTTGGATTTTGGTTATAATTTGCTTTTTAAGACAAAAATATAAATTGTAGAGTATAAAACAGCATTGTATAAAACATTTATCAAGAATATATAGAGTAGGTTTATCCATTCAAGTATTTAAATTAAAACTCAAGGGAATAACTAATACTTGATACTATGATTACAGCTCATTTAAAAGCAAAAGAAAGCAAAACATAATTTTAGTTTTGTTTGATTAGTCTAGCATATTCAAAATCGCATTTGCAAGTGAGTATTTATTGAAGTAAAAGATAACCATGGAGATGAGTTGATTGCCACAGTATTCTCACATCCAAAAAAAAATCACTTGCCAGAGGTGATAGAAATAAGACTATTATAGTTATGGAATGTTGATATTTATGTTATAGATTGGGTTCGATGCATTTCATAATATGACAGAATAAGATGCTTTTTAGAAAACTAATCGAAGACTTCATAAGTCTTTATATGCCAAAAGAATTCAATGAAAACCTGACAATGTTTTTATTTGCTAAAGTTTTAGAAGAAATCATCAAAGAAGATGATATTTACAATAAAATTAAAAATTTAACTTTTAAAAAGGATAACAGCTTGAAGGGAGAACAATGATTGGAGAAAATTAAAAATAAACTAAATAAATAATTAACATGATAATCTATTAATAAATTTCTTAAAATACATGAAATTAATTTAATCGTGTTCTTAAATAATTCTATATAATTTATAAATAAAAACTATAAAAGATTAAAATAGTTATAAAACTGCATTTCATTTATCAATTCAACCACAAATTATTAATATATTAACAAGTTTAATTTTGACAGTAATTTATTCAACAAAAGTGGGGAAAAAGTAGCAAATTTTTCTTACTTTTGCCCCACTTTTGAACAGTCACAATTTGTAAAAGTTAAAGTTTAGTAAATTAATTCGCTTATTTTTATGAATGAATAATCAATGCAATCCATTGCATAGTTTTACAACCGATTGGTTAGAGGATAGCGTATTTTAATGCAGGTTTCATAGTGAAAAAATCGTAAAGTTTTTAAGTTCCTGGCATGGGTTTCTCATAGCTTTCGTATAATCTTTTTGCATTTAAGGTAATCAAGTTTGCGACGAGTCCAATGAAAATTTCCTTAGCTTCCTCAACTTTGCCGTTGGAAAATGTGAACTATACAATTACGAACCCTTTGCGCTCAAAATCATCTTTGACCATTCTAACCGTGCTCTAGATTGAAAGACAGGCCTCAACAGTGGGGAGAGAAAAGCAATAACCAATTCTGTGGTCACCAGTGAGTGCTTTGTCAAAAGTTTCTTATCTAAAAGCAATGGTGGTGGGGCAAAGATGTCTTTTTTGTGAATGTTTGCTTATTAGATGGTTTTGAACCCTATCACCAGATCATTAACTGACTTTGCCATTGGTCCTCCTGCGATTTTAATCTAGGTGAAAGCCAAAATGTTATCTTTCAATATTCCTCTGGATCCTTGCTCTGCCATTCTTAAAGAATTAGATTTAATCCATACACCCTGCAAAATGAGGAAGGGATCCTAAAACTGCAACTAAACCCCTCGCCTATCGAAAATAGAACATCTCTAGCAGCCAAAAGGCATTCGCCATAATATTCACCAATCTCCTATATACCAAAGCGAAATCTGATTCCTGAATATGCCATTACTCGTCATCTGACGACCGATCATTGAAGTTTTAGCATTCTTGCTCTTAGCAATATCCCTAGCACAACGGTTAAACATTTTGTCCATCTTTTAAAATACTTTTAAATTAATTATATAAAATTTAGTATAGTAAATATATTGAGGATTTCAATGATTGACCTCATTTATATTGAATATTTATTCTTACAATTCGCTTATTCTTAGAAATTTTAATAAATAAAGGAATCTGATTTACATAATTTAAATATCGTATGAAACTCCTAGAAGTGCCTGCATGCATGCTAAGACAAACCTTTTAATAATCTTAATGAAACATGTATAATTTGTCAAGGTTTAGCTTTATCTCAGCATGTGCTTATTTTTGGGTGCCTTAACACTTGACCTTTGTAGGCCAGTCTTTAAACATGGATCTGTAAAATCTCAGTCTTGATGAACTACCATAGGATGAAAAAAGCCATGGACAAGGACAAAAGTCCAAAATATTGGCTTTATAGAAATTACGTTTTCCCAACAATAATATAGCCAAATCAAACCTTCATAATTATATATGTTAAGTTATATAGATGTTACCTTGTTTTAGGTCGGATTTTACCACAGCATTAACATTTTCAATAAATATGATTGTAGCTATTTAATACAAGAATGTTTAAATTAAGTCAAATATAATATATTTGATAAATATAATAAAATATAAAAGTTTTTAAATTAATAATTTTAAGAAATAATTTTATTCTTTATACAAATTTAAAATATTTTCTAATTTTTTACTATAATTTTATAAGTATTTTTTAGTTTTAGATAAGGCATTATCTCGAAAACTTTTCATAGCAAAATAGAAATCCATCTTATACTATTCTTTAGCGTATAAAGTTTTATCAATCAACAAAATAATATATATATATTTTAAGTGGGTGTTTTATCCCATAGCATCAATATATTATTTATAAATATTTTTATTTACAAAACCTTAATAGGATCATTATTGTATTTTAACATTTTTAAAATTATTTGATTAATAACATTCTCTAAATCTAATTTTTTTCTATAATATTATTTAGTTTTAAATATCGATCTTATATATTTAAAAATTAAAAATTCTAGAAAGTAATTAATCAACGTTATTGATTTATAATAACTTAAATTGGAATTAAAATGGAATGAGTTGAATTATAATGGCAGCAGAATCTTCCTGAATTTATTTGCCTTTATCATAAATTAGTCTTAAAGTAAGTATAAAATTTCAGAATATTTGATTTTAAAAGTTCTAACTTCATATGAACTAAGCATTTTAACTGATATTTTCCTCAAATTTCAATTAATTTTAGTTTTTAGTATTTCTAATTGTGCTTGGTAATTTGTCTTAAATATATTCAGAATTACACATTGTATTTTAATAGTTACAATAAAGATGATTATTTCAAACACTCATCACTAGTGTGCTAAATGACAATTGATTTAGGAAATCAATATTTTTAAAAATATCATGATGCCTAAATAATCACTCTATGTATTTAGTAATTGCATATAAAAAAAATGTCCCTTATTTATTTCATTTATACTACTACAAATATAAACTAATTTACATAATTAAATTACAAACAGTTTTAATTAATTTTTTATTTTTGTTTTTACTAATTATTTTCTATTTCATCAATATTACTGCATCTATTTATAAGCCTATTATATCTTATCTGAAAAGATAAGAAAAAGATCGTGTGAGCTGCTTAGGTTGTTGCTGAAGTAGTGTTGATATTTTATTTATTAAGCGTATCAAACTGAATTCTTCTTGATCATTAGGCTAAATAACAAAAATTGGTGTATTTAATACAACAATCCTCATTTAATTTATATCTATTATATTAATTACCATAATTTATTCTTGATATAAAACTCTGTAAATAATTGCAGTCAAACCAAAAAACCCCTTAATGAGGTTTATAAGTGCTTTGATTTTTAGGGTATAGTTGGGGTGTTATTGGAGTTAGTAGAGATAACGCAGGTTTTATGTGAATTTATGGAATATTTAATGTTTATTAGTAATCTTAAATAAAACATATTTTATCTGCTTGT
>ARYC01019388.1:0-12028 GCA_000711775.1 Oxytricha trifallax | reverse complement strand
AAACCCCTCGCCTATCGAAAATAGAACATCTCTAGCAGCCAAAAGGCATTCGCCATAATATTCACCAATCTCCTATATACCAAAGCGAAATCTGATTCCTGAATATGCCATTACTCGTCATCTGACGACCGATCATTGAAGTTTTAGCATTCTTGCTCTTAGCAATATCCCTAGCACAACGGTTAAACATTTTGTCCATCTTTTAAAATACTTTTAAATTAATTATATAAAATTTAGTATAGTAAATATATTGAGGATTTCAATGATTGACCTCATTTATATTGAATATTTATTCTTACAATTCGCTTATTCTTAGAAATTTTAATAAATAAAGGAATCTGATTTACATAATTTAAATATCGTATGAAACTCCTAGAAGTGCCTGCATGCATGCTAAGACAAACCTTTTAATAATCTTAATGAAACATGTATAATTTGTCAAGGTTTAGCTTTATCTCAGCATGTGCTTATTTTTGGGTGCCTTAACACTTGACCTTTGTAGGCCAGTCTTTAAACATGGATCTGTAAAATCTCAGTCTTGATGAACTACCATAGGATGAAAAAAGCCATGGACAAGGACAAAAGTCCAAAATATTGGCTTTATAGAAATTACGTTTTCCCAACAATAATATAGCCAAATCAAACCTTCATAATTATATATGTTAAGTTATATAGATGTTACCTTGTTTTAGGTCGGATTTTACCACAGCATTAACATTTTCAATAAATATGATTGTAGCTATTTAATACAAGAATGTTTAAATTAAGTCAAATATAATATATTTGATAAATATAATAAAATATAAAAGTTTTTAAATTAATAATTTTAAGAAATAATTTATTCTTTATACAAATTTAAAATATTTTCTAATTTTTTACTATAATTTTATAAGTATTTTTTAGTTTTAGATAAGGCATTATCTCGAAAACTTTTCATAGCAAAATAGAAATCCATCTTATACTATTCTTTAGCGTATAAAGTTTTATCAATCAACAAAATAATATATATATATTTTAAGTGGGTGTTTTATCCCATAGCATCAATATATTATTTATAAATATTTTTATTTACAAAACCTTAATAGGATCATTATTGTATTTTAACATTTTTAAAATTATTTGATTAATAACATTCTCTAAATCTAATTTTTTTCTATAATATTATTTAGTTTTAAATATCGATCTTATATATTTAAAAATTAAAAATTCTAGAAAGTAATTAATCAACGTTATTGATTTATAATAACTTAAATTGGAATTAAAATGGAATGAGTTGAATTATAATGGCAGCAGAATCTTCCTGAATTTATTTGCCTTTATCATAAATTAGTCTTAAAGTAAGTATAAAATTTCAGAATATTTGATTTTAAAAGTTCTAACTTCATATGAACTAAGCATTTTAACTGATATTTTCCTCAAATTTCAATTAATTCTAGTTTTTAGTATTTCTAATTGCGCTTGGTAATTTGTCTTAAATATATTCAGAATTACACATTGCCTTTTAATAGTTACAATAAAGATGATTATTTCAAACACTCATCACTAGTGTGCTAAATGACAATTGATTTAGGAAATCAATATTTATAAAAATATCATGATGCCTAAATAATCACTCTATGTATTTTGTAATTGCAAATAAAAAATATGTCCCATATTTATTTCATTTATACTACTTCAAATATAAACTAATTTACATAATTAAATTACAGGCAGTTTTAATTAATTTTTTATTTTTGTTTTTACTAATTATTTTCTATTTCATCAATATTACTGCATCTATTTATAAGCCTATTATATCTTATCTGAAAAGATAAGAAAAAGATCGTATGAGCTAAGCTGCTTAGGTTATTGCCGAAATAGTGTTGATATTTTATTTATAAGGCGTATCAAACTGAATTCTACTTGATCATTAGGCTAAATAACAAAAATTGGTGTCTTTAATACAACAATCCTCATATTAATTTATATCTATTATATTAATAACCATAATTTATTCTTGATATTAAACTCTGTAAATAATTGCAGTCAAACCTCAAAACCCCTTAATGAGGTTTATAAGTGCTTTGATTTTTAGGGTATAGTTGGGGTCTTATTGGTGTTAGTAGAGAAAACGCAGGTTTTATGTGAATTTATGGAATATTTAATGTTTATTAGTGATCTTAAATAAAATATATTTTATCTGCTTGTCTTTATTGTATCTTTTGAATCTTGCTCTCTCTAGTGTGTCAAGGATGTCATCTAATGTTTATCGAGGATAGTTTGGAGCTCTCACGATTATCATCTCAACTATGCTTTTAATTTCTTCGCATACATCTTCTTGCTTTATATGTTTATAGGCCAAACTTATTAATTGTTTTTCATGCTTAGTACCAAAGTAAGAAATACATTCCATGTCACTTTTTAATATTATTGCTGCTACTGCCCAAACATCCCATTAAACAGAATCATTAGTCCACTTCTCTCTTATTGGGAAGTATCATGGATTACCAAGTACCAGTGCTAAAGTAACAATCTCCTATCTTAAAGCTCTATTGAAATCGATAACCACTACTTCTAAAGGGCAGAGATTTAGCATAACGTTTTAAGGCTTCAAATCTCTATGAGCATATCCAAGTTCATGCAACTCCTTAACACTGTATCATATCTGAGAGTATATCGTTTAAATTATCAGGGTATCTATTGTGATATAGGTAGTCTCTTAGAGTCATCTCAAATTTCTTTAGCCTTAATGAGATGAAAACATAGCTTAAAATAACACCATCGAGCTTAAACAAATTCTTGTTTTGCAGTCTTTTCTTTAGGCCTCTCTAAGTCCTATATATTCATTATCAAACTTGTTTTAAGACTGTTGATTCTTAAGTATATATCTGAATATATACGCCTTTTATGAATACTCATCAACTACTATGAGCTTTGCTTTTGCAGGCACGTTTATATTCAATTATTTTTCAATACAAGTGCTGAGATCAACTACATTTAATGCAGGTATATTCACTGCCTTCGCTTACAAGCATGCTAAAATCGTATTACCTGCTGGCTAGTTCATCAATTCACATCGCTTCTATCTCTTGAGTCTCTCTTGCTGCTCTATTTATGACTCAAGAGTATTGGATTTTCTTTTTGCTGGAACTAATTTTAAGTATCTTTATCCTGCATTAAAAATTCACTCAAATGATGCTTCTGCATATGCTTCCTTGCTTTTGTAGAGTGTGTATAAGATCATGCACGTTGTGCATAAGTACCTTCCATCAACTTTATCATGCTTCAAATAGATCTTGCCTTTGCCAGAGTGTACCTCTTTAAGGTGTCTCTTCAAGCTTTGTTCGATTGAGAAAAGATTCTAGCAGTCTTCACATTAATATGTTTTTATCTTTTCGATTTGTTGCTGTCCTTTTAGCTCCTCAACATATTCAATTTATGTTTAAAGTCATATCTTTGCTCTACCCTTCTTATTTTAAATTTTAATTTTGAAGACCTCTGCTTCAAACTCAAGAGCAATTAACTCAACCTCCCTCTCAATATAAATAATTTCAGGCTTTTTGGTGGAACCAAGTTTAGCTATGATTATCCAGCACCAATAGAAACTGATTTCCGATTTAAGTTAGCCGCCATGTTTAATTCAAATTTGAATTTGTATTATAAAGCTCTAATAACCTCTCTAGTTATAGCAACTATGTATAGGAGTTGGCACTGCAGCACTAATGGTTGATTCTCAGGTATTAGAGATCATATTTACACGTAGTTTATAACTATAATTTTTCTAAATTCATGCTTAATATTTTTAATTTTGGTACCAACTTAGAAAAAATTCAGGTTGGTACTCGTACCAATTAGGTTTTGAAGCATTTTGAAACTTTAACATTATAACCTCATTTGTTTAAAACTAGGTACTAATTAAGTTTTGGTACTATTAAATTGGTACCAATTAAAATTAAACGGAATTAGTACCAGTACTAATTAAATTTAAACAAATTTAGTACTAATTTAATGGAACTAAATTGATTAAAATTGAGCTCCATCTCTGCAGTTTGTTACAGCTTCTGCAAACTTTCTCCACGTATCTTTGCAGGGTTGACCTCCTGAAGATGTCCATATTTAATAGTAAGATTTTTAACAATAGGATCCAGAAGTCTATAGTTAAATTTGAAATTCATTAATAGGACGAGGAACAAAGATGGAATCATTCAATGATCAAATGAAAAGTTGAGGCTCAAGAAATGATCTCATGATTCAGAAGTAAGGAGGATCTCTATCGATACCTAACTTTACATGGTAAGATAACTTGATGACTATTAACATATTATACAGTTGGTTTATTCCTTCCAACGATGGAAGGTACCAAAATTTCATTTCTTGAAAGCAAAACTTTGTGAGGAGAAGAAAGCTTTTAGAAATAAAGATATTAAGCTAATTGAAATTCCAAATTACCCTGAGATTTCAGTCACTAATCTTTATGAGGATGCCATGAAAGATGAGAGAATGGTTGTTTACCTTTCTACCAAGAATCAATTCTCTATTAAACTACCAGAGACGAACTTCTTCTTTGGTATTCTTGGTACAATAAAAGAGGAATATCTCAGAGAAATAATTGAAGAAGCTCATAAAAAAACGATATTCTATATCTCTTGAAGACTAGAAGAAGCAAGGCATTCTAATAAATACAGCTTGGTTAGAGGAGCTTAAGAAGCATCCTTACCTTTCAAGTATGCTTTGACATATAACTTTGTAGGAAAATCTGGCATGGTATATATCTTATGAAAGAGCATGCTAAGGTTCATAGAGATAGAAAACAGCAGACAGTTCATAAAGTTAGCAAGAGACTTTATCATGAAGTATAAAAACCAGAAGATATGATATTGATGCAGGAGATGGCACTAAGAGAAGAAACTTAGGGGCTGTCAAGCCTTAAGAAGAAGAAAAGAAAGAGAAGCCTGATCCTTTTAAGGGCTCATTTAATATGTGAATTATTTCATTCATTTAAGTCTAAAACTTATTAATAAACATTCATTCTCCCTTTTCTTGCAGATATCTTAGTCTTATTTTTCTTCACTCTCTTGCAACTACTCTCTGTATTAAGTCAACTGAATCGATTGGTAAAACATATTAGGTGATACAGCAGCGCTTCTTGTAGTAAGTCTTGATTTAACTTCAGTAAAATTTAATTCCATTAAATTATGGGCTATAAGGAATGTTGTATACAGGAATTATGTTTAACTTTTCATAAGCTTTCTTAGACTCCTTAGTCTTATGGAATGATAAGTATCAACGAACAAAATGATCTCTTGATCGTTGTATTCATCTCTAAGCTTATATAAGAACTCAATATACTAATCTCGCTTAAAAGAGCGAGGATGATTAACATAAGTTTCTAGACTTAAATCTTCACTAACACCAGCTAAAATTGCGTGAGTGACAACCTTTACTTTTTAGTCATATACTTCTAAAACCCCATTAGTCAATTAAGAATGAAGATTGGGGATTAAGAATAATGAAATTAAGAATTAATTATAATTGGTTGAAATTAAATATTTAATTAGGCTAAAAACAAATTTACGCACCCTAATGGTTTATTTTATAGAGACAATTAATCGAGCCAATAGCTTTAATAATTAGCCAAAACTTTAATAATTTACGCCAATTATAATTAATTCTTAATTACATTATTCTTAATCCCAAATCTACATTCTTAATTGAGTAACGGGGTTTTATATTATCATACTTTTTATTCCGAGACTTATTAATAAAAATGTTGAATGGAAACACTGTTTCATCAGCGTGTATGAACTTGATGTTATTATTAATAGCTCGCTACATTTAATCATATATATAGTTTAAATTATTACTATAAAATGGCACTGTAAAATCAATCACTCTCTTCACTCTGTTGACAGTCTTGAAAGTAATACCATTTCTTCTATAAATATTGGCTATAGTCTAAGGAGATATACGCATGTCAGGAAACCTGCGATGAAACATCACAGCTCTTTTGTCAAGAGGAAAGTGTGCCCAATACTTTAATGTCTTAAAGTCACAGAGTTAGTAAATATTGGCCAGAGAGAACTTTTATTTTCTTGCAGGATGTTTACAAATGCCTGAATTATAATGCTAAACAGCTAACAAGAAATGATACCTAACTGTTGAGGCACTCTTGCAAAGGAGCTTTGCTATAGCTGCGTAATTAAGTACTGGTTTGACTTAGTCTATTTTAATACTCGTACCATACCTAAGCTTTAGCAGTAAATCTAAATCAAATAACGACTTATAAACTTCATTTAAGGGTTTTGGGGTTTTGAATGTTCTAGGGACTCTTTGATACTTTCCAGAGAAGGAGGATTGGAGAGATGGTTATATTAATTGCTATATCTGGGCTCTAGCAGCAATAATATTAGAATGCAATGCGATATACCAAGAAATAAATACTACAGCTGTAAAAGAGAAATTCAAAATAGAGAATACAGCAGTATTTAGAACAGAATAATAAAAAAGGTAAAATGAGAGATATGGCAGAGCAGATAATACTAAGGCCTAAGAAAAGAGCATATCAAATTATTGACTATATAAAAAGTTGGTTAGGAGATATTAAATTTAGAAAGTTGGCCCATGATGCCAAAGTACTGTTTGAGTGAATATTTAAAATAAAACATCTCTTATACATTAGAATTCACATTACATTTATAAGTTAATTCCCTTCATAAACCCTATTAAAATTCTAATAAAGTATGCTTAATTTGTCCACTTATATCATTCAAAAACTCAAAAAACTACTTTAGGGGATTTTAATGTCAGCCTGGATTTTAAGAACTATAGAATGCATCTGTTTTTAAAAGCTAAGTGTCGAATTCAGTTTAATTACAACTTGCAAAAAAGATTGGACAATATAAAAGAGTAAAATCATTTGTATAGAGTGATTTATAAAAAACTAATAATTTCTGTAAATTTAATATTACTCTATAACTAATTTCTCTAATTAATCTTGTTATAAAAATATGGGTTTGTAAGGAATTGAACCCTTGATAAATTTATAATATTTTGTATGTATAACTATCAATTGTAGGGGAAAATATTACTGTTTTACTTCAATATACTTCATTTAATATGTTTGAATAATTTGAAATATCTCTCAAAATTAAATTACTGATAATAGCAGATTCTGTTATACTTACAGTTGAAAGACTCAGAAATTAAGGGAAAATTTTTATGATGATTCCTTTTGAAATTAGAAGAAAGGCACATAGTTTTAGAGTTAATTCATAAAATAGGTTAAAAAAATCATGAAAAAATAGAAAGGACTTTAAAATGTAGCAAATTCAGAAGAAACCCCAATAACAATAATTAAACAAAGTTTTAATATATTAATATATACAACAAAAACTGAAAAATGATTTGATAATATAATCTTAAGTCTTAATTATAAATGAATATAGTAATAAATATTGATCTATATTGAAATTAATTACTCTCACATTTTATTTACCCCAAATGTCTTTAAATTTTTACTAATGGGGTTTTATATATTTTAGTATTAGTTTAATTAGTCAATATAATAATTATAACCCTAATTTGACTCAACTCATTTAATTTTTTTAAAATAATATAATAATTTAATTAGATAATTGAATAATTCAAAAGAAACAGAGTTCGTGAGGAAGATTCGAGACAAAAACAAATCAAGACTAAGTGAATCCTACTACCTTATAATAACATCATGAAGACCTGGAGATACCCTTAGAAGATCAAGAGGATATCATGATTGCCTAGAATTGTTTCTCAAGTTAAGTCTCTCAAAGCAGCTAGTAGATGAGTACTTTGCCAAAAATGGCACTCACGAGTATAAAATCCATGCTTACTTGCTGTTAATTTGCATGATTTCAAGTTTTTTTTCTCTCAATACAATATTATATAATTTAAATAAACTTTATTGCTTGCTATTAGTTATTCAGTCTTATGTTATAACTACCCTATATATTTTAATTCAAATAAACTTGTTATTTTCATTATTTTTAGGCTCTGCTTTAAAGCATAATAACCTAGTTTAATCGTTAACTTATTAATGGATCATATCTCCTTCACTCAGATTATTGTTAAATTAATTAATAATTATTAAATTAGTATGATATTTGAACAAGTTGATTTGAGTTATCTTTGTTAGGGGGAGAAGTTTCCTGCCAAAGTAAATTTTTATATATACTTTTTATTAATTATCAATAAATTTTTTTAACAAAAAACTCTTTTTACACATTTAGTTGTTAATGGATATAATTCATATTTTTTAAGAGTTAAATAGATAAATTCCAATTATACTTTATTATCATAATTTGAGAAATCATGCGTCATTTATACTATTCTTGCTAACATTTTGAGAAGTTAATAAAAATAAGTTAATGTATTTATGGAATTATTTATCAACAGAATGCAGATCTTTAAATACTTTATGATGGTAGATTAAATTGCTTGAATCACAAAAATATGAAATCATAAAAGATGTTATAAAAGGTGTTTATAATTGTAATAAAAAATAAATTACATAAAGAAAAAATTAATGTAAAAAAAAGAAAAATCTCTGCAGGAATTCCCTAAAATAATTTTTTTATCATAAACCTTGGCAGGAAACTTCCCCCCTTTGTTTTAACAAGATAACATATTGAAAAGTTTGATTAAGAATACAAAACTAGCTGGGTTAATAACTGCTTTTTCACTTCTTCGTTGTGAAATAGATCAAATTTATTTTAATTATTAAAAATAGAACTGAATTAAATTTAAGTTAAGTAGTTCTATAGTACAATTAATTGAAAGTACTTAAGCCCAGCTTGTTTTAAATTATTTATCAAACAAACTTAACATCTGCATATACGGGAAGCTCTTCCAGATATTAGCTTTGTTTAGTCATTAATTTCATTTAATTCATTATTATCCTCATGCTTTTAATAAATTGGGTAACTATTTTTTATCCTTCTATAGTTAGACAATTCTGTTATTTGAGATACAACTATGGATGTGTTGTAATTCTATAAGCTCAGGCTAATATCTACAAGTAGAGCAACAAATGATAAATCTATCTAAATAAATTGCTTTATTGACGGAGTTTCCAATATTTTGTCAACAAAGAAGACCTTGACGATAGTATATGCTCTTTCTATTCATTTGCGTGTTTAAGCACCCAAAAATTATTTAACTATTTAATTATATAATTGTTTGATTAAAGGCCATCTAGCATTTATAACTTAGTATTTTATTACAAGTTTATATAGGTATATCTCAATCTGATTGTTTAGACTAATAAGAAGCGCTATTAGAGTAATTTATACTGTTTCTTTGAATACTTATTACAAGAAAATAAGAAAACTAAGTATGTTTAGAGTGATCCATCGGCATTCTAACACAGCAAATAAATAATTATACACAAACATAATATGTATTAACTTATTTATCAAATTATTATTTAATTTAAATATAATTGTGAGAATGTTTTTGGTGTATAAAGATATAAAAAACTAATAAAATTGTACAATTATAACGCTAATGGAAGCTTTTAGACTTTCAAGTTAATTGATACCTGGTGTCTTATTAATATCTAAAACCATTTTGTGTGTAGAATCGCATTTTCACCACCTTTTTCTTCCTTTTATGCCATTTCTCCTTTGTCACCTTTACCCGTTATCTTTATCTTCATTTTTTGGGAAAAATTAACAGTAATAGTTTGCTAAATATACCAATCTTTTAATGTAAAGGAGGTAGGAAATTATTATTAGTTATATTAACTATAAGAATTTGAAGTAAATTATTAAAAAAATACATAAAAACAGGAAATTTAAGAAATATACAACTTAAAGCATTATATATATTAAACTTAACAGCCACTGATTACCTTTAGTCACATTATAATTTGATTTATATTTTAAATTTCATAATTTAAATGAGCTATTTTGGAAATCAAAGGTTAAAGAATAGTATTCAACGAAACTGATGATGAATCAACCTGATCATGCCTGCAATAGTAGTAATTGTCACATTGGTTCTTAAGGATAATAGAAATGCAGCAGTTATGATTGGTGGTGTAGTCCCATTCGCTTTAAATCTGATTCTACAAACTGCAAGATTATTTGTTTAAAGAAGTATCAATAAGGAAAGTGTAGCTAAAGTATAGAAGGACTTATATTATAGAAGTAAGAGGGATGCTCATTTATTTTTAGTTCCAGCTCGATCATCAATTTTTGAACTAGTAATCAAAACCCCAAAACCCCTTAGTGAGGTTTATAAGTGCTTTGATTTGTAGGGTATAGTTGGGGTCTTATTGGGGTTAATAGAGAAAACCAGGTTTTTTATGAATTTAATGAATATTTAATGAGTATTACTGTACTTAATTCAAACAAATTTTATTTGCTTATCTTTGTGATACCTCTTGAATTTAGCAGTCTGTAGTTGTTCTAGTATATCATCCAATGATTATCGTGGATATGCTGGAGCTATAACGATGACCATCTCAACTATCTTCTTAATTTCATTGCATAATTCATCTTGCTTAATATGTTTAGCAGCCAAACTTATTGATTATTTCTCTGTTTTGTTCCAAAGTATGACATACTTTCCATATCGCACTCTAAGATAATTGCAGCTACCGCCCAAACATCCCATTATACAGACCCATTTGTCCATTTCTCTCTTATAGGGAAGTATCCTGGAGTGCCTAAAACATTAGCTAAAGTCACTATCTCTTGTCTTATTGCTCTGTTGAAATCTATGACTACTACTTCTAAAGGGCAGAGATTTAGCATTACATTTTCTGGCTTCACATCTCTATGAACATACCCTAGATCATGGAGCTCTTTCACACCCTTAGTCATATCTGTGAGTATCTCATTCAAATCATCAGGATATCTATTATGGTAGAGATACTCTCTTAGAGACATTTCAAACTTCTTGAGTCTCAATGCAATAAAACCATGACCAAGTATAACTCCGTCGACTTAGCTAAGTTCTTGCATTATCTTTTCTAAGCCTCTCTCAGTACTATGTATTCATTTGCAAACTCATTTTAATATTGCTCGTTCTTGATGAGATACTTGAATGGATATACCTTGTATGCGAATTCATCAACAACTATAAGTTTTACCTTGTTAGGTACGTCAATATTCAAGTAGTTTTCAATACAGCTGCTTATGTCGACTGCATTTAATGCAGGTATATACATTGCTCTCTCTTATAAGCATGCAATATATATACCATTTGCTGGTTGGTTCATTGACTCAAACCGCTTCTATCTCTTAAGTCTCTCCTACTGCTCTATTTGTGAATCAAGAGAGTTATTTTTCTTTTAGCAGGTACAAGCTTTTAAGTTTCCTCATCTTTAATCAGGAATTCGCTTAAATGATGATTTTGCATATGTCTCTTTACTTTAGCTGAGTGAGTATAAGACTTCATGCAGGTAGTGCATTAATATCTACCATCTACTTTATCATGCCTGAAGTAGATCTTAGCTCTACCAGAGTGTACCTCTTTGATGTGTCTCTTCAAGCTAGACTCAGTTGAGAAGAGATTTTAGCAGTCTTTACATTAAAATGTTTTAATTTTTTCTATTGGCGCTGTTCCTTATCTTCCTCAACCAATTCAACTTATGTTTAAACTCCCATCTCAGCACTCTACTTCTTGTTTTAAACTTAAATTTTAAAGACCTCAGCTTTAAACTCTAGAGCTCTTATCTCTACCTCCTTTTCAATATAAATTACTTCTGGTTTCTTGGAGGAGCCAAAGTTGAGCAATGATTAAACTGTTCCAAGAGAAACTGCCTTACGATTTAAGCTAGCCCCCATGTTTAATTTCAAATTTAAATTTCTATTATTAATAAGTAAAATCCTCACTGGCTATACTAACTTTGTATAGGAGCTGGCACGGCAACATCAATGGTTGATTCTTAGGTGTTAGACATCATATTTATACTTAGTTTATAACTATAAATTTTCTAATTTTATGCTTAATATTTTTAATTTTGGTTCCAACTGAGTATAAATTCAGGTTGGTACTGGTACCAATT
>ARYC01019387.1:0-63004 GCA_000711775.1 Oxytricha trifallax | reverse complement strand
TTATAATTGCGTTTTCAAAACTGCCGACGAGAACCATGTCATTTCTCAAAGGTTGAGATTCAAATTCTTATCGTAAAATGAAATTTAAGAAAGTAATCTCCTTAAAATGCTTTTAATTAATTCTATCACCAATCTTTCACTTTCATCACATGGCAAGCAATTAAACTTTATAGCTCAGTTTCTTAGAGCCGCGAAAGTATCATTAAAACATTTGAAATCAAAGTGGAAACTGAATGCAAAAGATGCCCACCATTCTTTTATCGTACTTGAATTTAAAACTAAAAATTCATTTAAATAGATGAATAAGTATTTTGATGTGTAAGGTATTTAAGGAGAGAAACCGAAGATGTTTTCGTGAGTGTAAATATACTAAAAATATAAATTAAGATAACTGAAACGATTCTTATCTGCTTCTCTTTGTTGTCTCAATTTGTGTCTTAAGCAGCTCTCTGAAGATCATTGAAATTAGAATGGGCAGTCATAAATAGCAAAGCCGAATTACTTGAATGTTCTTCATTGCTAAGTAACAAAGTTGTCAGAGATATCTCATACGAGAGAATTTCATCTTCTTGTTTGAAATTATTAAGAATCAGAACTAAATCTCATAATTCCTTGTATAAAGCCCTCTTTCAAATTTATCAAAGCTTAGAACTGAAATCCTAGGGAATTTAAATAGTTGCTTAAGCGAACACTAATAAGCTAAGTTCTATATATCATATTTTATAGATTGGCCACATATCTCATTTCTTCATAGATAGAAAGTGCACATTTCTTATGGGCTTTTGGAGCTTTGAAAACATTATTCTTAGACACTTCTCAACCATATTATAATCATTCGATAGAAAAGATTTCTAAAATGAGTAAATCTTGTAAATTTTGATATGAATTTTGTATAAGGTTCTACTTTGAGTCAATATTTCGAGGCTTTGACTATGTTTCGGCTAAATTGAATTGTCAAGCCTCAATTTAATTTAAATTTTCTCCAAAGTCTTATCATTGCATTTTCAAGACTGCCGACGAGAACCATGTCATTTCTTCAAAGGTTGAGATTAAAATTCTTATTGTGAAATGAAGTTTAAGAAAGTAATCTCCTCAAAATGCTTTTAATTAATTCTATCACCAATCTTTCACTTTCATCATCACATGGAAAGAAAGCAATTAAACTTTATAGCTCAGTTTCTTAGAGCCGCGAAAGTATCATTAAAACATTTAAAATCAAAGTGGAAACTGAATGCAAAAGATGCCCACCATTCTTATATCGTACTTGAATTTAAAACTAAAATTCATTTATATAGATGAATAAGTATTTTGATGTGTAAGGTATTTAAGGAGAGAAACCGAAGATGTTTTCGTGAGTGTAAATATACTAAAAATATAAATTAAGATAACTTAAACCATTCTTATCTGCTTCTCTTTGTTGTCTCAATTTTTGTCTTAAGCAGCTCTCTGAAGATCATTGAAATTAGAATGGGCAGTCATATATAGCAAAGCCGAATTACTTGAATGTTCTTCATTGCTAAGTAACAAAGTTGTCAGAGATATCTCATACGAGAGAATTTCATCTTCTTGTTTGAAATTATTAAGAATCAGAACTAAATCTCATAATTCTTTGTATAAAGCCCTCTTTCAAATTTATCAAAGCTTAGAACTGAAATCCTAGGGAATTTAAATAGTTGCTTAAGCGAACACTAATAAGCTAAGTTCTATATATCATATTTTATAGATTGGCCACATATCTCATTTCTTCATAGATAGAAAGTGCACATTTCTTATGGGCTTTTGGAGCTTTGAAAACATTATTCTTAGATACTTCTCAACCATATTATAATCATTCGATAGAAAAGATTTCTAAAATGAGTAAATCTTGTAAATTTTGATATGAATTTTGTATAAGGTTCTACTTTGAGTCAATATTTCGAGGCTTTGACTATGTTTCGGCTAAATTGAATTGTCAAGCCTCAATTTAATTTAAATTTCCTCCAAAGTCTTATCATTGCATTTTCAAAACTGCCGACGAGAACCATGTCATTTCTTCAAAGGTTGAGATTAAAATTCTTATTGTGAAATGAAGTTTAAGAAAGTAATCTCCTCAAAATGCTTTTAATTAATTCTATCACCAATCTTTCACTTTCATCATCACATGGAAAGAAAGCAATTAAACTTTATAGCTCAGTTTCTTAGAGCCGCGAAAGTATCATTAAAACATTTAAAATCAAAGTGGAAACTGAATGCAAAAGATGCCCACCATTCTTTTATCGTACTTGAATTTAAAACTAAAAATTCATTTAAATAGATGAATAAGTATTTTGATGTGTAAGGTATTTAAGGAGAGAAACCGAAGATGTTTTCGTGAGTGTAAATATACTAAAAATATAAATTAAGATAACTGAAACGATTCTTATCTGCTTCTCTTTGTTGTCTCAATTTGTGTCTTAAGCAGCTCTCTGAAGATCATTGAAATTAGAATGGGGAGTCATAAATAGCAAAGCCGAATTACTTGAATGTTCTTCATTGCTAAGTAACAAAGTTGTCAGAGATATCTCATACGAGAGAATTTCATCTTCTTGTTTGAAATTATTAAGAATCAGAACTAAATCTCATAATTCCTTGTATAAAGCCCTCTTTCAAATTTATCAAAGCTTAGAACTGAAATCCTAGGGAATTTAAATAGTTGCTTAAGCGAACACTAATAAGCTAAGTTCTATATATCATATTTTATAGATTGGCCACATATCTCATTTCTTCATAGATAGAAAGTTCACATTTCTTATGGGCTTTTGGAGCTTTGAAAACATTATTCTTAGATACTTCTCAACCATATTATAATCATTCGATAGAAAAGATTTCTAAAATGAGTAAATCTTGTAAATTTTGATATGAATTTTGTATAAGGTTCTACTTTGAATCAATATTTCGAGGCTTTGACTATGTTTCGGCTAAATTGAATTGTCAAGCCTCAATTTAATTTAAATTTCCTCCAAAGTCTTATCATTGCATTTTCAAAACTGCCGACGAGAACCATGTCATTTCTTCAAAGGTTGAGATTAAAATTCTTATTGTGAAATGAAGTTTAAGAAAGTAATCTCCTCAAAATGCTTTTAATTAATTCTATCACCAATCTTTCACTTTCATCATCACATGGAAAGAAAGCAATTAAACTTTATAGCTCAGTTTCTTAGAGCCGCGAAAGTATCATTAAAACATTTAAAATCAAAGTGGAAATTGAATGCAAAAGATGCCCACCATTCTTATATCGTACTTGAATTTAAAACTAAAAATTCATTTATATAGATGAATAAGTATTTTGATGTGTAAGGTATTTAAGGAGAGAAACCGAAGATGTTTTCGTGAGTGTAAAATATACTAAAAATATAAATTAAGATAACTGAAACGATTCTTATCTGCTTCTCTTTGTTGTCTCAATTTGTGTCTTAAGCAGCTCTCTGAAGATCATTGAAATTAGAATGGGCAGTCATAAATAGCAAAGCCGAATTACTTGAATGTTCTTCATTGCTAAGTAACAAAGTTGTCAGAGATATCTCATACGAGAGAATTTCATCTTCTTGTTTGAATTTATTAAGAATCAGAATTGAATCTCATAATTCCTTGTATAAAGCCCTCTTTCAAATTTATCAAAGCTTAGAACTGAAATCCTAGGGAATTTAAATAGTTGCTTAAGCGAACACTAATAAGCTAAGTTCTATATATCATATTTTATAGATTGGCCACATATCTCATTTCTTCATAGATAGAAAGTTCACATTTCTTATGGGCTTTTGGAGCTTTGAAAACATTATTCTTAGATACTTCTCAACCATATTATAATCATTCGATAGAAAAGATTTCTAAAATGAGTAAATCTTGTAAATTTTGATATGAATTTTGTATAAGGTTCTACTTTGAGTCAATATTTCGAGGCTTTGACTATGTTTCGGCTAAATTGAATTGTCAAGCCTCAATTTAATTTAAATTTCCTCCAAAGTCTTATCATTGCATTTTCAAAACTGCCGACGAGAACCATGTCATTTCTTCAAAGGTTGAGATTAAAATTCTTATTGTGAAATGAAGTTTAAGAAAGTAATCTCCTCAAAATGCTTTTAATTAATTCTATCACCAATCTTTCACTTTCATCATCACATGGAAAGAAAGCAATTAAACTTTATAGCTCAGTTTCTTAGAGCCGCGAAAGTATCATTAAAACATTTAAAATCAAAGTGGAAACTGAATGCAAAAGATGCCCACCATTCTTATATCGTACTTGAATTTAAAACTAAAATTCATTTATATAGATGAATAAGTATTTTGATGTGTAAGGTATTTAAGGAGAGAAACCGAAGATGTTTTCGTGAGTGTAAATATACTAAAAATATAAATTAAGATAACTTAAACCATTCTTATCTGCTTCTCTTTTGTTGTCTCAATTTTTGTCTTAAGCAGCTCTCTGAAGATCATTGAAATTAGAATGGGCAGTCATATATAGCAAAGCCGAATTACTTGAATGTTCTTCATTGCTAAGTAACAAAGTTGTCAGAGATATCTCATACGAGAGAATTTCATCTTCTTGTTTGAAATTATTAAGAATCAGAACTAAATCTCATAATTCTTTGTATAAAGCCCTCTTTCAAATTTATCAAAGCTTAGAACTGAAATCCTAGGGAATTTAAATAGTTGCTTAAGCGAACACTAATAAGCTAAGTTCTATATATCATATTTTATAGATTGGCCACATATCTCATTTCTTCATAGATAGAAAGTGCACATTTCTTATGGGCTTTTGGAGCTTTGAAAACATTATTCTTAGACACTTCTCAACCATATTATAATCATTCGATAGAAAAGATTTCTAAAATGAGTAAATCTTGTAAATTTTGATATGAATTTTGTATAAGGTTCTACTTTGAGTCAATATTTCGAGGCTTTGACTATGTTTCGGCTAAATTGAATTGTCAAGCCTCAATTTAATTTAAATTTCCTCCAAAGTCTTATCATTGCATTTTCAAAACTGCCGACGAGAACCATGTCATTTCTTCAAAGGTTGAGATTAAAATTCTTATTGTGAAATGAAGTTTAAGAAAGTAATCTCCTCAAAATGCTTTTAATTAATTCTATCACCAATCTTTCACTTTCATCATCACATGGAAAGAAAGCAATTAAACTTTATAGCTCAGTTTCTTAGAGCCGCGAAAGTATCATTAAAACATTTAAAATCAAAGTGGAAACTGAATGCAAAAGATGCCCACCATTCTTTTATCGTACTTGAATTTAAAACTAAAAATTCATTTAAATAGATGAATAAGTATTTTGATGTGTAAGGTATTTAAGGAGAGAAACCGAAGATGTTTTCGTGAGTGTAAAATATACTAAAAATATAAATTAAGATAACTTAAACCATTCTTATCTGCTTCTCTTTGTTGTCTCAATTTGTGTCTTAAGCAGCTCTCTAAAGATCATTGAAATTAGAATGGGCAGTCATAAATAGCAAAGCCGAATTACTTGAATGTTCTTCATTGCTAAGTGACAAAATTGTCAAAGATATCTCACACGAGAGAATTTTATCTTCTTGTTTGAAATTATTAAGAATCAGAACTAAATCTCTTAATTGCTTGTATAAAGCCCTCTTTCAAATTTATCAAAGATTTAAACTGAAATTCTAGTGAATTTAAGTAGTTGCTTAAGCGAACTCTGATAAGCTTATTTCTATATTATATTTTATAGATCCGCCACATATCTCATTTCTTCAAAGATAGAAAGTGCACATTTCCTTAAGGCTTTTGGAGCTTTGAAAACATTATTTTTAGATGCATCTCAACCACATTCTAATCGTTCGATATAAAAGATTCCTAAAATGAGTAAATCTTGTAAATTTTATATGAATTTTGTAAAAGGTTCTACTTTGAATCAATATTTCGAGGCTTTGACTATGTTTCGGCTAAATTTAATTGTCAAGTCTCAATTAAATAAAGATTCTTTACAAAGCTTTATCATTGCATTTTCAAAACTGCCGACGAGAAACATGTCATTTCTTCAAAGGTTGAGATTAAAATTCTTATTGTGAAATGAAGTTTAAGAAAGTAATCTCCTCAAAATGCTTTTAATTAATTCTATCACCAATCTTTCACTTTCATCATCACATGGAAAGAAAGCAATTAAACTTTATAGCTCAGTTTCTTAGAGCCGCGAAAGTATCATTAAAACATTTAAAATCAAAGTGGAAACTGAATGCAAAAGATGCCCACCATTCTTATATCGTACTTGAATTTAAAACTAAAAATTCATTTAAATAGATGAATAAGTATTTTGATGTGTAAGGTATTTAAGGAGAGAAACCGAAGATGTTTTCGTGAGTGTAAAATATACTAAAAATATAAATTAAGATAACTGAAACCATTCTTATCTGCTTCTCTTTGTTGTCTCAATTTGTGTCTTAAGCAGCTCTCTAAAGATCATTGAAATTAGAATGGGCAGTCATAAATAGCAAAGCCGAATTACTTGAATGTTCTTCATTGCTAAGTGACAAAATTGTCAAAGATATCTCACACGAGAGAATTTTATCTTCTTGTTTGAAATTATTAAGAATCAGAACTAAATCTCTTAATTGCTTGTATAAAGCCCTCTTTCAAATTTATCAAAGATTTAAACTGAAATTCTAGTGAATTTAAGTAGTTGCTTAAGCGAACTCTGATAAGCTTATTTCTATATTATATTTTATAGATCCGCCACATATCTCATTTCTTCAAAGATAGAAAGTGCACATTTCCTTAAGGCTTTTGGAGCTTTGAAAACATTATTTTTAGATGCATCTCAACCACATTCTAATCGTTCGATATAAAAGATTCCTAAAATGAGTAAATCTTGTAAATTTTATATGAATTTTGTAAAAGGTTCTACTTTGAATCAATATTTCGAGGCTTTGACTATGTTTCGGCTAAATTTAATTGTCAAGCCTCAATTTAATTTAGATTTTCTCCAAAGCTTTATCATTGCATTTTCAAAACTGCCGACGAGAAACATGTCATTTCTTCAAAGGTTGAGATTAAAATTCTTATTGTGAAATGAAGTTTAAGAAAGTAATCTCCTCAAAATGCTTTTAATTAATTCTATCACCAATCTTTCACTTTCATCATCACATGGAAAGAAAGCAATTAAACTTTATAGCTCAGTTTCTTAGAGCCGCGAAAGTATCATTAAAACATTTAAAATCAAAGTGGAAACTGAATGCAAAAGATGCCCACCATTCTTTTATCGTACTTGAATTTAAAACTAAAAATTCATTTAAATAGATGAATAAGTATTTTGATGTGTAAGGTATTTAAGGAGAGAAACCGAAGATGTTTTCGTGAGTGTAAATATACTAAAAATATAAATTAAGATAACTGAAACGATTCTTATCTGCTTCTCTTTGTTGTCTCAATTTGTGTCTTAAGCAGCTCTCTGAAGATCATTGAAATTAGAATGGGGAGTCATAAATAGCAAAGCCGAATTACTTGAATGTTCTTCATTGCTAAGTAACAAAGTTGTCAGAGATATCTCATACGAGAGAATTTCATCTTCTTGTTTGAAATTATTAAGAATCAGAACTAAATCTCATAATTCCTTGTATAAAGCCCTCTTTCAAATTTATCAAAGCTTAGAACTGAAATCCTAGGGAATTTAAATAGTTGCTTAAGCGAACACTAATAAGCTAAGTTCTATATATCATATTTTATAGATTGGCCACATATCTCATTTCTTCATAGATAGAAAGTGCACATTTCTTATGGGCTTTTGGAGCTTTGAAAACATTATTCTTAGACACTTCTCAACCATATTATAATCATTCGATAGAAAAGATTTCTAAAATGAGTAAATCTTGTAAATTTTGATATGAATTTTGTATAAGGTTCTACTTTGAGTCAATATTTCGAGGCTTTGACTATGTTTCGGCTAAATTGAATTGTCAAGCCTCAATTTAATTTAAATTTTCTCCAAAGTCTTATCATTGCATTTTCAAGACTGCCGACGAGAACCATGTCATTTCTTCAAAGGTTGAGATTAAAATTCTTATTGTGAAATGAAGTTTAAGAAAGTAATCTCCTCAAAATGCTTTTAATTAATTCTATCACCAATCTTTCACTTTCATCATCACATGGAAAGAAAGCAATTAAACTTTATAGCTCAGTTTCTTAGAGCCGCGAAAGTATCATTAAAACATTTAAAATCAAAGTGGAAACTGAATGCAAAAGATGCCCACCATTCTTTTATCGTACTTGAATTTAAAACTAAAAATTCATTTAAATAGATGAATAAGTATTTTGATGTGTAAGGTATTTAAGGAGAGAAACCGAAGATGTTTTCGTGAGTGTAAATATACTAAAAATATAAATTAAGATAACTGAAACGATTCTTATCTGCTTCTCTTTGTTGTCTCAATTTGTGTCTTAAGCAGCTCTCTGAAGATCATTGAAATTAGAATGGGCAGTCATAAATAGCAAAGCCGAATTACTTGAATGTTCTTCATTGCTAAGTAACAAAGTTGTCAGAGATATCTCATACGAGAGAATTTCATCTTCTTGTTTGAAATTATTAAGAATCAGAACTAAATCTCATAATTCTTTGTATAAAGCCCTCTTTCAAATTTATCAAAGCTTAGAACTGAAATCCTAGGGAATTTAAATAGTTGCTTAAGCGAACACTAATAAGCTTATTTCTATATTATATTTTATAGATCCGCCACATATCTCATTTCTTCATAGATAGAAAGTGCACATTTCTTATGGGCTTTTGGAGCTTTGAAAACATTATTCTTAGATACTTCTCAACCATATTCTCCCATCTTTATTAGTTGATACATTTCAAATATATTTAGTCATGTATTATATACTCTGTCTTACTATTTTAAAGTGAATTATTATGTTTTCTAATTATATTAGAAATAGTTTAAGTAATTTTTTGGCTTAAAATAGACATCTAAGGCAATTCCAATAATCTGATCTAGTTGTGAATCATTCATCTTTGTACCACATGATTTACCTTAATCATACAATGAGTAAAATTTCTTATAGAATTTAAAATGTAATTAATAACACATAAGTTAAACATGATATTTAAATAATTATTAATTACACTTTGAATTCTAAAATAAATTTTACTCAATGAACCATTGAATATTAACGAGTTATACTCAAAATTAAATATTTAACAATTCACTGTTTAATACTTAAATCAAACCATCAATTCTAGTCGTGAAATAGACGTATCTGAAGTGAGTTGAAGTGGCAAGTCATGAACTAGAAAAACTCCAAAAAACCACCTCGCCCCCATTCCACTTCTCCCCGTACCGAGATGTAAATCAGAGATAAGAGCCTAGCTATCCAGGAGTATCCACGCAGAGCTCGCAGAGATCCGCTTTCTGCAAACAATTAAAGGGAGGTCTGGAGAAACTCTTGCCCGGCTCCACCGCTGCTGAGATAGTAGTCTTTGTCTTTTCGCTGTTGTAGCCTTATTAACCCGACCAGTTGTGGGAGGAAAATCATTATCGTTGGCTTCTATAATTCTCATCATCTCACTTTTGAAGGTTGAGCACCACCTTCATCCTGCTGCCGATTACCTAGGAAGCTGAACTCACGCCAGGTAGCTCATCTAATGCAGGGAAATCCTTAGCGTGCAGACGACTCGAGGAGTTTAGGATCTGACAGATTGAACCCCGCCGACTGGCCCCTAATGCGGTAAATCCAGCAACCTGCCTGCCTGCCCATTTAGGCCTTAGTGTAGTAGAAAGCTTTATTAGAAAGTCTAAAGCCTCGGGCCCCTGTGGATCACCCTATCCTTACAACTTTCTAATTTAATAATATAATGAAGCATTAACCTAGCTGTGAAGTTTGCTTTATTTTACTCTTGATCTTGCTTTTGCTAAATTGTTGTTAGCTTTTATTTTTTCGTCCTCAGAAGAAGTGTAGAGAAAATACTGTAATAATGAATTTTCAGTTGACTATTTTGCTTGGTGTTCATTAAGATCATCAAAAGTAAGAATGATAGTTAGTAACATAAATGACTTATTCATACACTAGTCTTAAGGAGCTATTAACCTTCAAGATTTTGTTTAAGAAATTCAAATTTTCTTTCTTATGGAAAATGTCATTTATTTTAGCTTTTGGCTTTTGTTAAATTTAATATTCATTCTATGTTTTTTCATCTTAAAACCAAACACTATTATTTTCATAGCGAATGGATTATTGTTTGGGGTATTCTCTTGGATTCGGATTGGCTAATTTTAGTTTCCTCCGATGGATTTGTCTTATCTTAAGTGTGTAAAACTTCTTCCTCTTGAACAGTTTCTAAGTCATCATAAATTCTACTAATACTCTGAAGTTCTTGCATAATGCTATCTTAAGAGGTAATCCCTTAGTTTTAGCTCTTTCTCAAACTAGTCACACTTTATCTTATTTAATTGTTTGCACTTATCATTTTCTTAGGTTGAACTTGAAAATTATAAGATTCTTGTGAACTGTTTACTTATTCATACTTACTAAAATAATTAGTGTTTTATTTCTTGGTGTTTCCGGTGGCAACTGCAAGAGCATCTTAATGACAAAACAGTGGTGGATGCTGCACCTTAATAAGGGAGATTATTTCTCTTGATAAATTTCAAATTTGGACTAGCTGAGAAAGCCTAGCTCATCATATTCTCTAGTATAACCTTCTGCAATTGATCTATGTCAATAAGTAAGTGAGATTATTCTTGCAATGCTTTTATTGATTGGTTTATAAGCTGCGGTAGAATTTAAGAAGGAGTATAATGGCTTCAAGTACAGTGTTTGAATTAGAATGGGAAGAAACTAAAATAAATTTAATAATATGAAGAGCTATGCTAAAATTTCAGGAGACTCATCTTTTAAAAAGTCTTTTTAGTCATTTTTCTATAATAAATGCTAAAGTTTTTCGTAGAAAATTCTCTTCTTTCCTTGGTCCTCTTATTAAAAAGCTAAAATATTTGTTTTATTTTTATGCTCAGTGATTAATTTTAAAGTGATGTAATAATTTGGGGTCTATTTTGTGCTAAGAAGTTGTTTTTCTAAGGACTAGGGCTTAATAATATTTTCAAATTCCTCATCTTCTCTGAAAAGCTAAATTATATGCTTCTGCTCTTTAGAATTGTTTTGATTTATAATAATTGTAGATAGAGTGTATGAATCAGATTAATTGTTTTGAATTTAAAAAAGAATCTAACGCTTTTAAATTTCTATTGTGCATAACTGAAATAAACATCATTTTTTAAGATTCAATAATCGATACCAAGGGATTTATATCGCTTTACAAAGATCTTTGAAAATTTGGAGGTAATAAATTATGATTAATTTTCATAGGTAAAATCGCTTAAATCTACTACTATTGACAACCTTAAAGAACATAATTGGCTAATTAAGTTTACCAAGTTTACCTCTTTTCTTATTTATGTAGTCGCTTTCAGCATCAGATTAGAACTAAAAGTTTAAGTTATGCATTCAATTCTTCGGTTAATTTAACATTAATAGTCTTTAAATGGCTGAGGTGTTTTTTACCACCTTGCCCTTAGATACACGAGTTGCTCACAAACTACAATTTAACTATGTTGCTAATTTGATGCCTTTGATTCTCAATGTCGGAGAAACTATGTAAACTGATTTGATCATATTGTTCAAAATCATGCAAGAGATTAATCATTAAATCCAAACTTTCTTGATTGTCAAATTCATCAAATCGAATTCTATAATCTCCATTATCAGGAAATGCTCAATTATAAAAATGTATTTTAAAAAGAAAAAATATTATATAAAAAAAACATTTAATGTAAAATAAAAAAATTGAATAATAAATTTAAATTTATATTTAAAATATTAAATTAATCAAGAACTATAGAAAAGAGCTTATTAAATTAAATGACTAATCAAATTATTGATCCTCATAAAAATATGATACCATCTAAATCTTAATCAGAGTTAAATTCTGCTTTTTCAATTACGATTTATTAAACTGATTTCTACTTAATTTCTGTCACTTTAGCTTAAACCCCATTCTTACTCATCACTCTATAATACAAATTACTCAGGCTGGTTTCATCTATAGAATGTGAGACTTCATGTTCGTTAAATGCCCCTTAAGTCTGAGGTAGTGATTTGCTCTGCACCAAGTCCTAATAGAGCTTTTTAATATCTTCATTCTTAGACTTCATTTAATTCTATTTTGTGCTATTAATTTATGTTTTTCATCTTTTTAAGAGTTTAAATCTGAAACAATTGTTCTATATTGATTGTTTTGAGGCATGATAATGTTCAACTGCTGTTTTATGTTTAGCTATTGCTGTTATTTGTTTTAATTGATGTTTGAAGTCCATCATTTTCAGAATTCATAATTATATCAAACTGTTCCAAAGTGAGGATTTTGGAGCTTTAAAGCTCGAATACCTATAAACGCGTGATTTTTTATTTGTATTTTTATTTAATTAGGAGTTTAATGGTAATTGTTGGGAATTTACTCTAGTAGAGTGTTTTTACTAAGATTGTAACATATTAGGTTTTGGGTTGCGTTATCATGACCTGATAGAGAATTCGAAAGATTTCTTTGATATCTTTAATTCTAAGATTGTCCTGTGTTTATTATACCAGTTCCAAAATTATCTTGCTTCCTTTTGTCTGGCTTTATGCTTATATTTCTTAATATATTTTTACTCAAAACCTTAACAATATCTATATAATGATAATCCACAGTAAATTTGAAAGTCCCATATTTCTCACTCCTTTCTCTTTCAACTTTTATTGCTTAAAAGATAATTGTACTTATTGAGCATTTTACTCTACTATTTAATAATATTTATAGTAAACGATTTCCTCCTTCATAAATCTGGGGGCTAGGAAGATGTCTTAATAAGTTTAGGTTACCAATTTTAATTAAAAATATTTTATAGTATACAATAAAATTAACTATTTCTCATCTTCTGATGATTGGTAATTTTTCTGAATTAATAGTTTACTTTTATCTCTTAATCGCTTTTTTCTCTTTTTAAGCCATTCTGATGTGCTGTAACTTTTTTTAATTGTTTTATTAATACGATTAGGTTTAATTTTAATATTTTATTATATTGTTCAAGTTTTTATTATATTAATGAAAAATATAATTTTTAAATTGTATTAGAGGACTCATTTAGTGTTAAAGATACAACACCTTTTTATATTTATTTTTGATATCCATATTTTTAGTGTGATTATTTCTGTTTATAATTACTTTTATTCAGAATCAGGCTCAGCTTAAATTTCAATAAATTTCAAGGATTATTTTTTCTGAACTATTTCTAAATGTTGATCTTGATAATTATGCAAATCAATGCTTTTATCATTATCTTGTTAATAATTAATTATTCCTCTAGATCCAGTTTTAGCAGGATTTTAATAGATGTTGCCTATTCTTAATAATAAATTAGACAAGCTTTAGCTGTTTTCTTATACAATTTGTTCATTTATTCTATTTCATCTTAAGAGTTGTACACCTGTCCTGACATAAATTAAAGATAAAACTCCATAGATCAAGTAAGAAGTGAGGATTGGAGTTAAGAGCAATAAGATTAAGAATTAATTATAATTGGCGCATAATTTTAATGTTTTTGCTAATTATTAAAACTATTGGCTCGAATAATTGTCTTTAAAAAATAATCCAGTTAGGGTGTGTAAATTTGATTATACCCTTATTATATTTAATTTCAGCCAATAATAATTAATTCTTAATCTTATGCTCTTAACTCCAATCCTCACTTCTTAATTGATTTATGGGGTTTTACAATCTCATTTTTTCAAATTTCCTATGTTTTCTTTGTGCTTTCGATGTCTGAATCTTATCTCTGTTTTAATAAAGAATTCTCAAATATTATTATAATTCTCTGGGTGACTCATACTAACTAGAGTCAGAGAGGTCACTGTTATTTTACCACTTATTATTTCTACTCAATGATCTAGCACTCTTGGCTCCAACGCAGTAGACTATTGCTTGGTCTTTATTATTGTCTTAAAACATATAATCTTTGATGTTGCTTTTGCCTCCTTTGAAGAGCCCACCCAGGGACTTTACAATGGAAGTAGAGTTAATAAGAGCTTGTTCTATTACATATTACCACTCTTTAGAAGTATATGATTTTCTTCTTGATTGAGACCTTTGAGTATTTTTTTATCTTGGTCTATATCTGTACTAAAATTCCTCGTCATCATAGTAGTCTTACTCATTATCTTCATCGTCTCCGTCAATTCTATTGTTTGACTCTCCTCAATTCATAAGAAACATGTCTCTCACTGCTTTTATCTTTCTTAAGTACGGATCGATTATTACTTATCGTCTCTAATGCTTAAATGAAAGGAGTTTTTGTCTTGTCGAGATATCTTTCGTTCATAATTTGAATGCTAACTAATATTCGCTCTGTTACTTACTTTAGCCATTCTATGTCTACTCGTCTAAAGAAATTATATTATCTTTAAATGTTTTTCTATGTAGTCTTGTTTTGTTTTTTATTTTTCAATCATAAAACAGTAATCTTGACAAGGTTACTATTCATTTTTTTATTTAGGTATAATAATTTGAGAATAAAGGCACATCTGTATCATACCCTAGACTTTTTATGACCATTTTTTGAGTTTAGATCTAAGTCTGAGTTGATTCATATATCTTTTCAAATACTAAACAGCTATTAATTCCTTATAGATTTTATGTATTCTTTTAAAGTATTACCTATTATCACCTATATTATCCAGCTCTGTCTCAAATCCTAAAGATGTGAATTATTTAAATTATAACATTTGATAAACTTTCAGATATTACATAGAATCTCAATTTCTATTAATGCCTACAACTTGATCTTAAGTCATGTCTACCTGTTGTTTATAACCTAATATGTTTCTTGAATATTTAGATTGATGGGATAATGGCTAAACTCAATTTCTATTTAACTTCTTTTTCAACATACCATCCACATTTCTGATTTCACTTTCTAGAATGGCATTTTCAAATTGCAAATTTCATTCAGGTTTTTGTAAGGTTTGATAACACTCGTAGTTTTA
Organism: Oxytricha trifallax; assembly: GCA_000711775.1. NCBI lineage: Eukaryota > Ciliophora > Spirotrichea > Sporadotrichida > Oxytrichidae > Oxytricha > Oxytricha trifallax. The sequence continues at coordinate 47,951 of ARYC01019387.1, read as the reverse complement.
CAGCTTTATCAATTGGTCTTCTTCCTTTTTAATTTATTTCCATTAAAAGTTCAAAACCCCATAGATTTAAAAAATAACCATACAATTCAAAGAGTTATAAGCTGCAGCAACATGCAAACAAGTATTGTAGTTTTTCCTATTAATTATTTTTTTAAAAAAAAAAACATAATTATTCTTACATTCTATATGAAACAAATTGCAATCAAACGATATCAATATCTTAAGACACTCAATTTCATTATGCTTTATGCCATAAATAAAGGTTTGTACCTACTTAAATCTTAGCACTCAACTAAGTTGTATTTACTTCTAACATTGCATAATTACATGAAATTGCTGTGAACTCTTTATGAATATTAGCTGCAGCATAATGCAGTGCTAAAAAAATATTATAAAATATTGATATTCGTACCAGTCCTTATTTATTAATCTGATGCCTAAATGATCCTTGATTGATATTAACTTCAAGGAATGCCAAATTTCCAAGAACGGAGGCTTGTATAAGATAAGTCTCTTATTCAGGTTTCACAGTTTGTATTTACTTTACTATCTCTCTAGATTCTGCCAATATTACTTCCCTCTTTAATCATACTTTTCCTGCCAATTTTATAAGCACTAATTAAAATTATATATATATATATGTGAATTATTTAAAAGATTGTAAAAATTAGGAGATTGAAAAATTAATTAGATCAAAGTTCATTCTATTTTGTTTAAAAAGTAGTAATTATTAAACTTAGAGAATTGACAGTGGAAAGTTATTAATAAATTTTTTATGCATGTTTAATAGGTGCTAATAATAATGCATACAGATACAGGATTATACTTTGGTTTTATGAATGCCTGATCATTTATATAAGTTTGTCTTGGTATTTACTTCGGATTATGGTGAGTTGAATTTGGCCAATTAGCTGGCGTATTTGAAGAATACAGCTCTAAGATTTTTGTACTTGTCATCTGAAGAAAGGAAGCTATAGCTGCAGGTTTATGGGAGGTTATCCAAAAGAGTCCAGAGAAAGCTTTTCTTTTACATGACGACTTGACTTGCAAGCTTAGCAACAATTACAGCAATTATTGTTAAGCTATTAGATACTCTAGGTTAACATTCTTGTTAGAACTGACCATAGTATTTTTCATAAACATAGGCTAATTCTATTCTTATATTGGAGAAAATCTCTTAAACTAGAGTAGCTTTCCTTTAGAGTATACCTAAAGACTGATCAAGATTTATACTGCTGCTTCAAAGTTTTCCTAAAAATTTTGTTGATTCATATTTCGATAGTAATGGTGAACTTTAAACTTGACTGAAGCTCTTACGTCTAAGGCTTGCATTAACTCTACGAGTCTGCATAGATCCATTTTTGCGTTGAATTTAATGTCTAAGTCTTCTGATTTGAATTTGAAGTCAGTTGGATTGAATTTAGAGTTAGTGTATTCACTTTATGTGAACATCTTGTGTATGTAAGTAGAGGCCTCAGAGCAAGCAACCAATCAGGTATCTCTGTCATTGGAGTTGTTATCAATGAGGTAGCTTCAAGTGCCATCGTTGAAAATTGAGAGGGTATTTCCGAAGTCTGAGAGGGTGTCGGCTTTAAAGACAGTTTTTTCAATGGCTATCACGCTCAAGGGTACGAGGATTTTTTTCATTTTTAAACTTATAATTAAAATCTTAATAATTAAAGTACTATATCTATTTTTAAATTCATGTTAATTAAACAACTTATTTATCACCAAAAAATTTACTCTTTTATTTACAAGTTGGGTCTTTTTCTTTTGGCTTTTGGATCATAAAACCTTGGGAAGCTTCCCTGAGAAGTCTTACTGCCTGGAATATGAAAGTTTAAAAAAGTTTTCTTTCGTTGGTTTCACTGCCAAATCTTGATCTCGTTTTTCCTTCTCTTAGCTGTATGAGCAGTCTCTTCTGGTCTAACATTTTTATTTTTTTATTTTTCTATATGTTTATGAAATTTTCCTTAAAGTTATTCTATCTATAAGTTGCAGCATGCTTTTAGTGTTTTAAGAGTAAATATTCTAAGTAAATTTATCAAAAGATTTTTTATGCTGCCTGTAATCATCTTTTCAAACACTGATTTTTTACTAAATTGATTGGTTTGTCTAAATAGAAACAAAATATAGTAAATCTTTGATATCTTAGATCATATTTATAATACTAACTCAATTAGCTTTCATCTAAAATCAATGCTTCTTTAGATGAGATTTGCCTTTTTATTGATCTCTCCTCTTACTCTCTGTAAATTCGTGGTTAATATAATCTATATTCTTAAGTTTTGTGTTCATGTACTCTCTAAAAAGGTGGTTCATAATTTTCTTTCTCAGCATCTTCATAATCTTGTTATACTTTCTGGGAGAGTTTCTTTTTCTTATTTGATTTCCCACCCTGTCTCATTTTGACATCAATTAATAATTCATATTAATATTATATATTTAATAATAAATTCTAATAAGCATTGATAAGCAAACTTCCTGGGTTAAGACTATTCTCTCTAATAACTTTTTGTGAATAACTCTATCAATTTTTTTCTGAGAATGTTTATAATTACTTAGCTGATTCTATATATAATCTTACTAATTTGGTAAGATCTATTTTTGATAATTATTTTACTTTTGTTTATTTATACCCATATTTTGTTGATTAAATTGCTTATTTTCTAGATTACTTCTTTGCATGACTATTTATAATTATGCTATAATTCTTTCTATTAGTGTTGATATAAAACTAAATTATGCTAATTAGATATTAGATCTTATTATTGATAAAATAGATAACAAATAGTAAAATTGTGAAATACAAATTCAGAATAACTGCCTTTAAATATATAAAATAAAATCAAATTATATTGAAGTAAAAAAGTGAGTTTTATACTAGAGTTATTGTATAATGTGAAAAATATAAAGCGTTTAGTTTGTAATTATAAATCATCTTATTTTATTTAAATTTTATTTCCCAAATTGTTTTTAGTTTAGCGCAGTGTTGAAGTGGCATATAAAATTATTAGATTTTCAAGGTATATTTGAGAAATGACATTTATTCAGTTTTATGTTGTTGCTAGTTTAGCGCAGGTTGAATTACTCAATTCTAAAATTATAAGAGAATATTGGAAATTAGTTGGATAATGGATATTGTAAAGCTATTTTAGAAAATTTAAACTAAATACAAATTTAAAATAATACTTACTTATTTTTATTATCTGATAGTAGTGGTAGCTATTTAGAGAGGTATATGTCAAACACTGCTATTCATTAATCTATCTTAACTTTAATATGCTATTTTATATTTTAATTTCCTTAAGTGATTTATTTGATTAAATTTTTAATTTCAAAAATAAATGATCGATAATGAGAAAATGAGAGCCTTAGTATTTTTTTTAGGAAAAAAGATTTCAATACAAATTGATAAATTGGAAAAAAAATCCTGATAAAATAAAGTTCTCTTTCTACTTAAATCGTAAATTTGATATGCGAAAATTTTGATAATTCTGGTATTTTTAAAATTCAATATGAGTGTAATGAGTTACTTGATATATTGTACTTAAATGTCATGCAACTAATTTTACTAAATTGACTCTTCACTTTCTATATTAAACTTATTAGATTACTATTTTTTATGTTGACCTAAGAATCTAGCTTTCCACTTTATAATTCATATTCTTTTTATGACAAGAAAAATAATTAATTTTTTCTCCATTTTAATAAAAGATTATATAATATACCCTTTTGTATTGATCTAATTTTTTTTCAAACTTTACTAAGTATTTTATGATTAATTAATATTTATATTTTCAAGGATAAGATTTTGATATAATCAATTTCATTAAAATCACTATTTAAATTACAAGAAGATCGACTATTTTAATAAATTTAACTGCTGCATATTATATGCAAATTTCTATTACTTCCACTCTCTAATTTTTAAATATCAAGTCATTATGATAATATTGAGATTTACTATAGAAAACTGAATTTGGGAAATTGAAAAATAAAAATGTAAATTCATATTTAATAATTATAACTGTCATTAGATAGAAATGCTTATATATCAAAGTTGGTTATTTGTACTTACCTTTAGGTATATGTATCTAAAAAGTATTTGAATAAGTATTTTTTATTTACTCTATCGGTGATCTTATTTACTTGGAATGTCAATTAACTCATTTTACTGCTGTAATTTAATCAACTTTTGACATTTTATTAAATTTTTTTTTTATTATTATTATTATTATTATTATATTTTTAGGTGCTCTACCGCAAAAAGTTCAATATGGGAGTACCTAAAAATATATTAATAATATAATAATAACAGAATTAAAAGAAATGTATAAAGTTGATTAAGTTATTAATTTTACCAAAAGAATGCTATTTTAGTTCAATTCTAAAATTATTAATAAGATTCTCTGGTACTAGTTTTTCTGATTAGTAATTGCTTTGTGAAGATTTATGCAAAAAATAATCTGGACACACTTTTTGAAGCTGTAGTGCCTGAATCATTTAATCTGTTGTTCAAATCAGTAAGAATTGATTGCTCTAAAATATTCCTTTGTGAAGACTATTTAATAAAGGGAGGAGCTCTGTGCTTAATTATTAAAGAATTGAACTGGTTCTCTGGACCTTTGAAAGAAGAATTCATGTAAATCCGTACTTTTTTTAGATAAAACTTGTAGTTTATTTAGTAATTCAGTCTATTTTTTATTGATCTTAGAAGAAAATTTCACTCCTATTTATTCGATTGAAAATTCTTGAAAGCCTTCTTCTTTGGGTGCTTTACCAATTAGGATTTTTGATTTCATATATATCAACCCTTTAACATCCATAATATAAACTACTGAGATCTTCATGATCCTATATTAAAGTTAAATAAAATTATTTCTTTTAATCATCGAAAACTTACTAAAAACAAACAATTAAGCTTTAAGAGTATTCTATGAAAGTTTTCCCCACTAAATGTACTGGAAGTCGCTTGGTTTACCATCCTAGAATAGTATTTATCATTAGAATACCCTATTGTATGTATTATTCCCTCTTGATAATCTTGATGTCTCTATACTATCAATTAGATGACAGTGATTTTGTTTGGCTAAGACCCACTCTTTACAAGTAATCTCTTAATCATTGTTTGAAACTTAAATCTTGTAATAATTTCTTCTTGGTTTTAAGAGAGTTGCAGAGTTATAGTAAAAATTCAGAGGAATTTAGAGATTATAATCAATTCCCAAAGTTATGTTTCACTCATTAAGTTGCTTGAAATAAGAAAGAATATTAAGTTAATTTAAAAATTAATAAATCTAATCAAAATATTGCATTTTAGCAAGGTTATTAAGTTAATTGGTCATGATTATAACTAATGATGCATTTTAATCTTTTTTCTGAGTAATAAAAAAGTGAATATTTCTATATTCGTTAGAACAATATTTAATATTTTGTATTTTATCAGTTTTATCTCAATTTATAAAAATCGTTGATATAATTGGGATTTTAATATTTGTGTAATCAGTCTAAGTAATTATTCTTTAAAGATTGTTCATTTTAAAGCTTAAATTAATTATTTATTTACAATTGATTAAAATGTTAAATAAATTGTTTTCAGCTCTTATAATAATTAAATTAATTACTATTAATACGGTATAATTCTTTAACTCCTCAATTTTATTTGAATGATTTTAACCCATTTTCTTTAAGGCAACTATTGAAATTAGTTCGTTGTGGTGTTTGATAGAGGTTCAAGTCTTTCTCCTTTCCACTCATTGAAAGTTATGATTGCTAAATCAGGACACAAATAAATCTAAAGTACTTATGTGAGACCATCCTACACAAATTATAATTAACAGACCATCCATCAAGCATATCATCTGAACTTGAAATTTTCAGATTAAGTAATGGATAGGAGTTACTCTCTTCACTATTGGTATCCTTGGCGATTACTACGTCTCGAGACCCTTCATAGATTTGTAAAAGAAATTGTTACTTTATCATTGACTATCGGATATCTCTCTTTTCGATGGTGTTTCTTCAATGCTAATGCTTTCAACAAGGAGACTTACTGGATTCTAAAGTAAATTAAGTGGAATGAGAAATGAGAATAAAAATTAATCAAAATTTTAATCATATTTCTATAGTTCTATCGAGCATGTACGGTTTAAATTAGCACCTTTTTACATTTTTAATTTAATTGTTCATAATAATTAATTATTTATATAGATACTCATTGAGTCCATCAGCATCATTGTCTTGAAAGGAAATGAGATTGTCTTCTTGACTTGATGCTAGAAGCTCAGCCACATCTTTAATTAAGATGCCTGATTTTTTAGATAAACTGGTGAGGTCATTCTCCATTCTATCATTCAAAATTAAAAAAAACTGTAATTATTAATGAAATAAATCAGGAAAATTAAAACTTTTTAAGTTTTAATGATTAATTATCAAACATTTAATTAATAGGTTTACTCTAAAGAGAATTATTAACAGAGATGTCTTAATTAATTTTAAGCTGATATTTCTTAATTAAGACTTTGTCTGATTTTATTAATAAAATTTCGACTAATAAAATGGAGGATGACCTCTTCAGCTGATCTCAAAATCAGGCATCTTAATTAGAGATGTCCAGCATAAATTCCTGAAGACAATCGCATTTCGACTTGATGATGCTGATGGACTCAATAAGCACTGATCTCAAGGATTGGTCGACTAGAGATGATGATTTTGAACAAGCAATCGATATAAAAATGAGCTAATTAATACTGTACGAGCTCTTTAGAACTCTAGTAATACGATTTAATTTTTGATTAATTTTTATACTTTTTCTTATTCCACTTAATTCGCATCATAAAAAACGGACTCAGATGGAGAAGACCAGAAGTTAAACTTAGAAAATTTGAAAACACCAGTCATTACGAAAAAGCAACAATATGGAGATTTATTACATAGTGAAAAATGAGGTTGCAAAAAGATTTTTCCATCGTTAAGAAAAGCGTTTAAGCATTCTTAAAAATCTCTCATTCTTTGAGCACAATAATTTTTAATAATAAAATTGAAATCTTAGTCATAAAAAACATTGAAAGTAAATTTTATGATTGAATTTATTATTATATTAAAACTCAATAATATCATGATTGTTCTTTTACATAGTTTAAATCAATTATAGCGCTCATTATTGTGCTTGATAAAGTCTCGTTAATTTTAGAATTAACTGAGAACTTACACCTTAAACCAGATAGACTGATTTTAATTTGACCAAAAAATTGATCTTCTTACAGTTTTCCAACAATTCCCACTATATTTGGTTTGCCTTGTTCTATATCTCTAATAAGAATGGTCTTGCTTTCATTTAATTTCAACACTTTCTTTATTTATTGACGATTAGATGCTCTTTGAAAATATAAATTGAAGGTGGTGTTGGTAATATTTCTCAATTATAACTAGGATTGCTAGAATCAAGTGATGTTACTGTTTACTGGCTCACTGAAGAATCAAGAAGTAGTTGGTATTTTGAGCCATATTGTTAAGCTCTTAAAGTTTCCTACCTCGTAATGTAGTTGCACGAAGGGTATTATGATAAGAATGAGGAACTGATAATCCTACATCCCTCTAGTCATTGGGATTGATTTAAATAAGCATTTAGGTCTTAAGAGAGACTTAAAGTTCATATGGGACCATCACAAGCTTTGAAATGGCTTATAATTATTTTGATTAACTAAAAATAGTTTGATGGTGGTTATTCTCCACTCTTTAGATACAGCTCTTGCACAGTCAATCTTAATGTACTGATCCTCATAGATAATCATTTTGTCAGTGAAAAAACCCTTTAAATAGAAGTTATCAATTTTGTTGTTTATGTCGTTTACTTCTCGTTATACTATGTTACAACCTCTATGTTATTATTCCCACTCTTATTTCCTTTTCTGTACCATTTATTATAATTTTTGTTCATGTTAACTGGTGAAATGCTGGCTGCAACCTGGATTTTTTTTGTATACGTTATTCTAGTCATTCTCTTGATTTACATTTGAAGAGAACTGTTCTTTTGGTTCACTATAATTGTTGCTATTGCTCATCTTCTCCTTTTATGATTTCATTTCCTCAGTTAAGTCATTGAGTCTATATATCTCTTAAGCTTAAGATTGAATAATTTTGTCTTTACGATCCATTTGAATTTCATAGTACTCTTTTATTTCGTTTATTCTCTCATCGCTTTGATTGCTTCCACTAGCATAGTCATCTTAGAACTTAGCTGAATAAATGTAGTCATCGTTTTTCTGTATTTTTCTTAGTCAATCACTCAAATGTAATTGCCTGAACGTTGATGAGATAGTTGTCTCTTTAATGAATCCAGATCTTTGTTAAGCTACTCCATTTTTTTATCATCTTGAAATTTTGGTTGAGCAACCACACTTTAGTTATTATGCTGGTAATTCTCTTTATTTTGATCAAAAATTTTTCAAATTTAAAAATTATTCAAATTCACAAATTAACTTAATACTATTATAAATTCATTAAAAATTATAAAAAACGAAAAAAATTGAATCATCACTTGCTTTATAAATGAAAATGCATGAACTTATCGAATAAATCTTTCAGGTAAGTTTTGTTTATTTCACAATATAATGATAAATTTTCAAGAAATCTACATTTATTTTACAAATTTGTTGAAGAAATGGTATCAATTTTTAATTTAGTCCAACAATAATTAAACTGCGATAGACAAGATTTTAAACAAATTGCAGAGAGATTTTAAAGTTTCGCACTTTTTTTATCTATTGCATTATAAATACCCACACTATTTGGCTTCGCTAAAATAGAATCATTAAAGAAAATAGTAAATAAAATAATTGTGAAATAATCACTGTTGGTATTTTAAGATCATACATGATTCATTGCTTTATAAAAAGCATACATTAACTTCATTTTTCGTTTTTTAATATATATTTGATTTAAACATATATAAAACTTGGCAGTTTGTTTATTTTAAAACTAATAATTCTTCTGACTTTTTTGTATTTTATCAATACTATTAGTAGAGTTGTCATAGTTATTCTACTACTAGTATAAGGTGTCATAATTTTAAAAGTCCATTTTAATCATGGACATAGTTCTATTATGCTTCTTGAGCGATAACCTGCTTCTTTAATGGATTTAGGTCCTTTTCGCAAAGTTTGCCCTTTTACATCATCTTGAATAGGGAGAAGTTAGCATCAGTAGATGCACCTTCAGGCTCTGGTTGAAGAACTGAATATTGATTCTTAAAATCATCAGCCATACATTTTTCTATAGATTGATTTCAGGAATGACTACTTCTTCTTAGACTAATTTTACTGTTAATTTTAGCTTTCTTAGAGTAAAATCAACATTGATATACAATTTAAATGAATTGTACATGATGTCTAAATTGAGATCATTAAAGAAATGATAATTTTATTAATGTTATTCACTTTAATTTCTTCTTTGACTTACTAGCCTGTTGCTTTAAGCTTTGCTTCTACAACTTTTACAATACTCTGGATCTTGTTATACGCTTCAAATATGATATCTTGGTAATCTATTATTGTATAAATATCTTCTTCTAGAATAAAAAAAATTCTTAATTTTAAGTTTTACCTTTAAGGTATTTTAAAAATTAAATAATTTTCGATAAATTATGATTACACCCTTGAGATGAAACGCATACTATTTTAAATTACAAAAATAAATTATTTAAATAAATCCCTAAAATTTAGAAAATATTTAATCACCCAAATTTCTTTTTAAAAAAATAATTTTAGGCAAACCCTTTTGCATTTTGAAATAACTTCATAAATTTAAAAACAGGGTTTAGAACTAATAAGCTTGAATTTTCTTGAATAAATTAACTATTGCTGCTTTTACAATTACTCTTTCCGGTTTATAAGTCATTCATAATTCTTTGCATTTCAATCAATTTTTTAAGATTTGCTTTTTCGCTAAATTTTTAGCTTTTTTGATGATTTATTCTGATTTCGTTACCATCTACCTACATTCCTCAATTTACTTTGGAAAATCTTAACAAGTTTTTACACTTTACTTCTATCCTTTATTGGCAAAGTTGAAATCAATTTCGATTAGGTATTAACGAAATCAGCTGATGCCTTGTTGCTCGAACTTGTGAGCTAGTTTATTGTCTTATTTTCAAGCCAAGTTGTTTAAGAGGGTTTGATTTGTATTAAGATGGGAAAAGAATCTCTAAAATATTAAATAATAAGAACAATCCATTTTGCAATAAGGACTGGTTTAGCTATTTGTATCCTGTGAATAATTTCCAATCTACCCCTCATGGGAAGGACTATGACCTTTCTATTTAGTCAAGTAGATATAGTAATAATCTTAAGGAGCTTTCTTATTTAGCCTCTTCTCAGAAAATAGGAAAGTTCCTTTGATCACTATTTTATCTTTTGAGTTTTCTATTTTTTAAATAAAGCTAGAATTCCAAATCTTATAATGATTTTCTTTTCAATTATCTTATGGAAATCCTTAGCGTTCTTACCCACGCATTGATTTAGCAACCTCAAAGCTAGAAGCTTTCGATGGCTTGTTGACTTTTTTGACTTTATTACTTGGTTGATATGTGCAACTATTGCTGCATGGTCCTTGATAAAAAGAAAAATCCAAATGATGAAGATTGATTTTGGAATGATAATCTAAAATGAGACATCTAATACCTAGGACAGCTGAAAAGAGCAATTTAAAGCAAATCGTTAATTTAAACACAGCAAATGAAGAAAACGATTTTTTAAATTATAAAATGAGTTTAATTAAGAAGTTAATATTTCCCAGAATAGAATATTTTAAGGACAACTATTTTAATTTTTAAAAAAAAAATATTTTATAATCTAAAAACCACCATTTAATTTAGATTTCGCTATTCTTTACGACTGATTACTTCATCATAAAAAGAAAGTGATAAAATTCATCTAAGATAATTTTTAGTATGAATAATTAGATTAATTAACGCATTAAATTCTGGGTGACGGTTGAAGGCTGCTCTTAAGCGAAAACATCATTTAGAGATTCAGATGAATAAGTAAGCTTTCCAGCTGGTCTGATTCTCTAAGTCCAGCTTGATGGCAAGTATTAGTAGTTTCTAGGGTTAAGTTCAATTTATGGAGCTTTATTCTAAGTTGGCAGAGTGGGACATGAGATTGATATTGGTCATGCCATGAAGATTATTGATATTAAGTTTATTTATCTACTGCGTATTAGAGCTATTATTATGTGGTTTAAAGAACTAAGTTTAAAACAAAGTATTATAATTATAATCTGCATCGCCAATATCTTTTTCCTCGTGGAAAATCAAACCTTGGTTATTGTCAAGAATGTTTTGTCTTTCCTCTACAATAATAGTAAATCCCAAAAAACCTATCGTCATCTTACCATCAAAGTAATATGAGTTATAATGTAAACAAGTATAAAATAATCATTAATAAACACTTAGAATGAAGTTTCAATTGTCAACTTCACCTTCAACCAAAATCATATGCTTAGTGTTTGTGTCATTCATATACCTTTTATTACAAATTCTCATAAATTTAATTTTGGGATCTTATAAGTTGTATTTCGCTATAATATCTTGTATGTTAATGCTAGTATTTATTATAATTGAACTATTAGCTTGTTGTTAATAAAATTATGGTATTAACATTGATTCAGATTGTTGCAGTTATACTGGAATGTTTTATTCAGTTTTTTACTTAAACAATGCCTTTTTAAATAGGTCATTCGGGTACTAACCGTTTTGATACTTTCATGAATTAAATTCATGTTTTTAGTAATATTGTCTTTGCCCTCCTTTATTGCGTCATTCAAAGTATCTACTACAAACTTCAATTTCTTCTCAACATCCCTAACTAATTTTTCTAGCCCATCTTTTATGTTTTATTCTATGTAGTGATAATTTATAATAATTATTATGTTTATTGAAAGCCTGATGACTATTCCTAAAATGTTTTATGCATCTCAACAAACTATTCATTAATTCTTCTAACGTTTCTCCCTAATGATTCCTATGTTGCTACACCTATAGTCGGAGCTAACATTTTTAAAAGAAAGATTTGTAAAGTATTAGGGAAAGTTAAAAGTAATAATCAAATATTAATTTAAAAAAAAAAAAATTTAGGAATTACTTAAAAGGCGCTTAGGGAGGGTAAGTTACCGAACTTGATTACTTTAACTTTCTTAAATAAGTACAATGTTTAATTAATAACTGTGGTAAATAAAATCTTTAATAATTTTTAGTTATGATTAGAATATCTGTATAAATTAAAACCGAGTACACTAATTACATCAGCATAAAGCTAAAATATAAGATAATAGAGAAACTTACTAAAGCATTGCAAGCGCTGGTATTGCTTGAACATGAAGACCTGAGTATAGATCAATTAGTACCAGAACCTGACAAGCAGCAGTGCATGGGAAGAGTAGAGTTGAGGCATAGATTTTTTCGGCATTTACTACAACATCATTTCTTAAGTCAACTTCTGCATGGCCTTCTAGGAGCACTAATGGTATTAGATGAATTAGCATTCATCGACCATCACTAGCGAGATCAAAAATACTTGAGGCTTTATGGCCAGTAGAAAGATTAGAGTCAGCGTAGGTGAAAAGATTGGTGGAGGGTTGGGAGTTTAAAGAGTCATATCTTTCATTTTCACTAAAGCTGATACTGCGAGAGAAGAGTAATGGTGATGCTGAGTAATAATTATAGAATCCTCAGATCTTGAAAATCCTCTATGCATTGGTTACTTAAATTCTTTAGGCATCTGCACTTGCACCCTTTGGTGCGATAGAGATATATTCGAGAACTGGAGTGCTTGAGAATGGGAGCACAAAGAGATAAAGAGCCACCAGTAAATCTAGAGTATTCTTCAGAATGGCTCAGGAATCAAGTGCCTCTTTAACAGTAAGTCTTTAACACTAAATCAAATTCTTTTAGATTAGAAAAGATTCCTCTTAGCACCTTACACAACAAGACAGTACAAAGACGGCTACTATATAAAAGAATGCGCCACCTCTTCAAGGGATAGAATCTGCTTGCCATAAACGCTTCAACTATAGTACAGGCCAGGATATTGCATGCATAAAGGCGTTTTAGGCAATATGACTTAGGGTCTTTTGGGAAAACTTGATGCTCGATTATCTCGGCTCCCCTAGTAGATGTCTAAGACGGACATTCCACCTCCGTGAGATGGCTCTAGCTGCGTCTTGTGGTGCTCCTGGTTAGCCGCCACGATACCGTTTACCTCCTATTTCGAATGCAAAACCGAAAGTAACAAAATTTTTGGAGGCTTATGTTTAGATTACTTTCGAACAATGAACAAATGGAGACTGTTCATAAAACCAGACTTGAATCCATTCCTAGCAATGATTCCCCAAAAAGCATTCGATAACAAAGGCAAGAAAGTCTTCCAAATCTACTACTAAAGATACAGAGATCTGAAGAGCGGGGAGGATGCCTAGAATAAGACCTAACACAGAATTGACTTTCCCAATCTGCGCAAAATATGAGACCTACAGAAACCTACGTCATAGAGCTCGCAATGAGAATGAGTAAAAATAGAGTCAAAATCCAAAATATAATCAAAAAATCAATCATTTATTCACGCTATTTTAATATTAATATTTTTAATCTAATTAAAAACCACGTATCTCGAAATTTTGATCATTTTGAGATGCGTGCCAAATAAATATAATTAAATAATCATACATTAAACTTCTAATAATAAATGAAATTAAGTATTTCTACAAATTAAAGTTAATTTTTATAAAGAATTAAAATTGAAATATATATTTATTTTGTTATATAGATCATACTAATTATTTTAAAATTTCTATGTTTAATAAAACAAATATTTCCTAATATCATCTTAACTATACTATATTTAAAAATGAACTTTAATTTGTAGAAATACTTAATTTCATTTATTATTAGAAGTTTAATGTATGATTATTTAATTATATTTATTTGGCACGTATCTAAAAATGATCAAAATTTCGAGATTCGTGCTTTTTAATTAGATTAAAAATATTAATATTAAAATAGCGTGAATAAATGATTGATTATTTGATTATTTTTGGATTTTGACTCTATTTTTACTCAATGTATAAAACTCGTACTCAGCCTACTGATTTAAGACAAGAAGCATGAACTTCGGCATCATGAGAAGGAAAAGAGCAGTATGAATAAGACGACAATGAGATCAATGGTAGACCAGGAGTTATAATTTACAGCTGATGAGACAGAGAACAAAATACACAAATAATAATAAAATGTCAATACATCTAACACATTAGAGAGCGAAGCAATTTATTAAAAATTATTTAAATTAAATCTCCAAACTTCATTTAAATATATTTCACATGACTTAAAACAAATAAATTTTTATTTTTCAATCATCCAATTTTTTACAATTTTTTTATATTTTCTACCAATACCTAAAAAGTCTACTAAATCTCGTCTCTACCTTCGTTAACCAATCTTGATATTTACTAAAAGTCAACAACATTGATTTAGGATTCTAATTTGGTTACTGGGTTAACAGCTTCATGAATTTGATCAGTCAATATTTAGAATAATGGAGTTTTAAGAACGTCTGGTACCTATTCTACCAAACGCTAATTTTTTTCTTACTTGGCTTTCGATGAAATTTTCCCGAACCTTTCCCCAATCAAATCTTCAATTTAATTAAGTTCAGGAATGTTGTATCACTTTACAATTGTGATAATTCTGATTCAGTGTTTTTTAAGTCAGACTATAGGGACTAGAAATCCATTGCAATAGTGTTGCCCTAACCTCTCTTAATCTATTGAGTTAATGAAATTTAGCTTTTATTAGAAATCTCATATCAATTCTAATCATCCCTGACTGGTTTTGGCTTTGTATTTTCTTTGTACTACTTGTCCTCTTTTTACTGGCTGGAGTAGCTGGTTTGCTATCATGTATTTAGATTTGAGGGTAGCAACTAGCAATTTTTATGTAAATAGATTACATCTTGCCCAAACTTCTTATTAAGCTATATTTTAACGCCTTTGTATGTCTTTTTTCTAAGCACGCCTACTCTCTTTATGTGTTCCAAAATCTTTTGCTTTGACTCTTTTGCTTTTAGCTCTAAGAGCTACTCTTCATCAGAAAAATTCGGCAGTGTATCCAGAAATCTCATCACATTTGATTCAGATAAGGGAGGCTGAATTTTTTATTTTTGCTTTTATTTTTAAGTTTTCCCTGATTATTTAATTAATTCATCTTATTTTTAAATTCATTTAAATAATGATACCTGCTGCTAAATTTAAATCTGGTTAAAAGAAGTAAGTTGCTGAATATTGATTACTATTAGGACCGTAAAATAAGGCAACTTTAATAGCAAAAAATATAATATTTCTAATTTAAGTTTCTATTTTAATATACTAATTTATTTATAGTTTAAATTAAATCCAAAACTATAACAATTTTTACAAACTCTAACAATTTAGACTATATTATTAAAAATATAATACAGCAATAAATTATACTTATTTAATTTTATTATCATTCAATTTTATTTAAGTTTAGCAAATTCTAAAATTTCATTTGTTTTGGGGTGTTTTCTATGACATTTTATTTCATTTAAAATTTATTAGCAACTGTTCTGATTTAAACACACCTTGAATATCACAAATGCATGTAAAATTTTCTACATCTCTACCATATTATAAACTGGTAGAAATAATCAAACTCTAAGTTTTATAGTCGCATTTACTACTATGATTTTTAAGAAAGTTTTCGTTGTAATATTTTAACCATCCTATGGTTAAATTTTCATCCTAAGTAAAAAGTAGTATTAAAACATAACAAGAGGCTTGAATTTGTTAAAATAGGATTTTATAGACAAGTCAAAATGAGGGGTTTTTTAAAATTAAAAAATTTAGTATTAATTTTAGCTGGATTAAAATGTCTTTTAACTTCAAAATTAATTACACTCAAATCATAAAATTATTAATCTATTGAATAAGCTACTGGTTTAAAAGGTTGCCCTCTTAATCAATAACTCCGTCATCATGGATTTGCATCACTAGCTGCTTATAGTTAACCAGTTTTTCAATTTAACCCCTTAGACCATTCATTTCATCCTCATCCGTTGGTTTTGTTCCATAAATTTATGATTCGACTTAGAACCGGGCATGTTGACCTGACTTCTATTCTTCTTAATCAACTTGGCTAGATTTTTTTTTGTACTTTATTTCAACAAGAATGCTGACCTTCCCTTATTAACTAAAGAGTAGTTATATTTTATACTGTGGTTACCACTGTAACTTATTGAATTTTTGATGGCATCTAAGAGTTAAGGCTGCATATGCACGATGTTGTTCTGTGAGTTGTCAAGTCCAACTCTTCTTTATTCCTTAGCCCTTTAAATCATCTGATTAATTCCTTCAGTGTCCAGAGTCAATAGAATGTATGTTATCCATTACTTGTCCAAATGAAGCCAGTCCATTTATTGAGTAAGAACTTAAGAATTGTAGGCTTGTCTTCTGCATATTGTAAAAAATTGTTGGCTGTAAGTCCCTCGATCTGATGGATTGCTGAAAGTATCACGTCGCTTATTTTCAAAAACTATAACAAAGTCTAACAAAATAGTACCTCTTTCAACCTTTTGAGAATTATGATAAATAAAGAGTAAAATAGAATATTATAATAATTTGATTAATATAACTTAGAATACTTTTCAGAAAAATGGATTAGAGATTATTTAAACAGCTTTACCATTTCTACATTGAACCTCGTATACATCAAAGATATCTTATCAGAACAAATTTTACATAGTCCATGACCTCAGCACCTTAAGGTCAGCTTAGACCTACCACTACTCTTGCCAGGCTGAACCTTTAAAAAATAAATTTTTAGATATGTTACTTTATTACTTACACTTGTGTGATTGTAACTGCTCCATCATCTTCGCCATTAAAAGTATGCTAAGTCATATTTATCAAATTGTTATAATCTTCTATTTTTCTATTTATTTATCATAAATGCTTCGAAAAAAGTATATATTTGAGAAATTCAGTTTGGGCAAGTATGCCCCACGCTCTTAAGTCAGGAAGTCGTAGAGCTTTTTTGAACCTATTTTAGATCTGACTCCATTTATATGGACACCCTGCAAGTTTTTGTTCATGCTGCCTTTTTAAATATTGCAACTTTTAATAAATATAAAAGTTAATTTGAATAGTTGATAAATTTTTATATTTAGAGTTTGTTAAAGTTTTTTTTAACTCAAATTTATATTTACTATAAAAACACATTTATTATTCTGTATATTTTTGATTATAAAATAAACTTATTAAAAATTAGAATAAACTATGGAGAATAAGAAACCTAATAAATATAAAATAATTTTACATTAGAGACTTTCTGTATCAAGGTCAGTCATTAGCAGAAGCTGTCATCAATAAATGAAGATTAGAATTCAGAGTAAAATGTTTTGGACAATGATAATTCATAATACTAATTAATTTACTGCTCAATTAGTTGTTTAATGGCCCCCTGGTGACCCTGAAGTCAATGATTTAAAGTTGAATTCTAACAAACTCTTACATTCAGAAATTAGAAGCAAGAGTATTACTCAATATCAAAAACAAAATTTTTAACTCACAAATCATTGATTCCGTTAGAATTTTAACCACTGTATAGAGGTAAGATATATAAAATATTGATTTAAGCAATGAGTAGATTGTCACCTCCTTGATAAAAATAGATAAACTTATTTAGAGTATAAACCATTATAACACCTAAAAAGATTCTCATTGATTATAAAAAATTAAAAAGTAGAGTCCAAATCAAATTTTCTAACCTCAAGAGGATGAGCATTATGTAAGAAAATCCAACTATTATTTTAAACCCCCTAAACAAGTATATAGTTTTTAAAAATTAAAAAAAAATAATGCAAATCCCCATAATGCAGCTCAAATTATTAAAGGCTTATCAGAAGTCTATATCATAAACATGGGTGCACAAAATAATAATTGATGAAAAGGTTTATAATTAACATCTCCAATGTTAACCTATTGGAAATTTTAAAACCAAGACAATATAAAAAAGTAAAAATATAAAAAATGAGAAAAAAATCTAATTTAAACTAATAGATAACGCCATTCGTTCTATGCAGCAAAATTCTCTATAAATCCATGATTATTTGGTTGTCAAGTTAATCATTATTGTTCAACTAAAGAAGATCAGAAAAATTATAAGAAACGATATTGGATATACATACAAGAAGAACTATCATATTAGAAGATAAAATAGCATAGAATATATAAAAATCATGACGTTTGTAAAAATTATAATATTTGCTTCTTAAAAGTGTATTATTTTTAAATAATAAGTTAAAATTTCTTGATTAATATATGATAATTATGATTGTTTTTAATTTAAATAGCTTTATTTTCAAAACGTCGGCAAATTTTGAAAAGTGCCGACGGTTGCTGCGTTTATAATAACTTATAATATTATTTATGGCATTATACAATAAAATTAATTGCCTTTTTAACAGAATTATATAGATTGATGATTAGAAAATCCCAATAAATTTTTAAAATCTCAAAGGATCTATAACAATCTAAATAGATTATATATGTTAATAGTAATAGTATTATAAAGAATAATATTCCAGGCTATTATGATTAAAAACTACATTAATATTATTTTAACTATTCTTTAAAGATTTATATAGTTCCTTAAGAATATGTAGTAACTATTTGGAATTTTGAATCTTGAATTTAGTTAAGCATTATTGTAATTTTGTTATAGTTTATATATTAAATTAGATAATTTTTTACAAAACTTAAAATTTAGCAGCAACCAACGGCACTTTTAAAAAAGTGCCGACGGTTGAAATAATATAAAATATATGTTAACTTGTACTATGATTAATTTTATAACATCATGTTTATCATGTTTGAACTTTAATTTATATTGTTTTTAAAAAACAATTAATCAAATTATGCCAGTTGTAATGGACATTTTGGAATGTTTGAAACAGCGATAAATTGCAGCGAGTCATTATATAAATTATTTGAGCTAAAACAAGCTAATAATATATATTGTGAGAGTAGCATGTAAAATTAAAGCTACTTGAGGATAGCATGAAGTCAAAAGGGTACCAGGAACTACAATTATAAACTAGTTAGATATTATGAAGTTAAAATGATTGCAGCTGAGTTTAGGGATGGAATAATTTTTTATACTTTGAGTATTGGGAAGAACAATACAACAACCTTCCTTTATTTATACTCTTAATTATTGATTACTTATACTGAAAAATCTGATGAATGGAGGATGAATACTGTATTTTTACTCGCCAATGCAACCTACCACAAGAGTGTTGTTACATTACTGGAGCTAAGACTCTTCTCAATTTCTCTATTATATTTTGGCCCCTATTAATTCACAATGACCCCAATAGAGAAACTATTTACCGTGAATAAAACAGACTATAATCCTATCACCTAATTCTCAAGCAAAGAAGACTTAATGAAGACATTATATAAAAACATCCAAAGTAGAGATTTTCTTGGATGAAAAACTGGTACTTAAGTTGCCTAAAATTTGTCAAAATGCAGTATTGCTATAAAAATTTTGAAACCTAGATTATTAAATATAGATGCATCCTTCAATATATGGAATGAAATTAAATTTAAGGTTTGATAGTATATAAATTAATAAATTTTATAAATTTAGAGATTTAATAAAATCTAATTGAAATTTAGCTATCACTTTAATATAACCTTAAACAATTAATTAATTTTTTGAATAACTTTTAAAGAAATTTATAAGACTTATTTTTCTAAGTTTAAATTTATTAATTTAATTAATTATCAATAAAAATTTTCTATCATAGTTTCATTATCTTTATCAATTTCTTTGCCAACATGAAATATGAAATCCTTATCTGCATGTGACCTTGTATATATTTCTAGTCTGTACTATCCCTCAAAGATATTGTCTATTAAATCCCAAAAGTCTAATGGCTTCTCTGAATGTGAAATTCTCTCAGCCCGAACGATATCTGGAATTTAATTCAATCTTTATATGTCATAATTACCTTTGACACTTATGATATAATACTCCTGTGAGTATTCTTCTTATTTTTTGCTGTTGATTAAGTTTCCTTTTGTGTTGAGCTTAACCCATACCACAGTCTTTATTATAACGTAGCGATTCTGTCTTAGGTGAGTAGCTCCTTCCTTTTAAGTATTACAAAGTGTCCAATAGAAGATTACTCCTTCCTCTTAAATTAATGAAAGGGGTATTTGTTTCAATCTGTGGTTTGGTAAATATTAGTAAGGTACCGATTTTTGACCTTTTTATGGATTGTCTTCAACAACTATAGAGAAATGAAAACCTATCACATTTAACATGATCTAGTGCAAATTAAACCAGATGTCGTAATTTCTTATATATTCACACAACTTGATTGGTTTTCCCTAAGCCATGTACTGCTTATATTTGTTCTCCCAAGCTTTGCAAATATAACCTCCTTCAACTTCAAATACATGTAATGGAATTTGAAGTTCTTTTAAGTTTTTGTCCTTGTCATACTTAAAGATTTTCATTTGTTAGTAGCTGCATTAATTCAGTTGTTTCTATTCAATTAAATATTGTTTCCCAGGAGTTTAGCTCTAATCTACAAGTTTACACTTCTCCATATGTCTTTCGCAGTGAATTGAATAATTTAAAATTTTTTGACATCCCAGGCATTCAATCTTCTTCATGAGTTATTATGCTTTTTAAATTCTATGAAATGTTTGCAGTCTTAAGTCTTGTTCCAGTGATTCACTCTTGAATTAAAGGTTTTGAATGATTTTAAGCAGTAATTACAGATAAAATCTTCTGACTAAGATAGACCAATACTTGCTTTCATTGCCAGTTCCTCAAATACTTTTCTGTTTTTTTGCTGTTACCTATTACAATTAATGAATTGATTTTGAATATTATTTTATAATTTGATTAGTTTAATAGCGATTTTGCGTATTCATAGCTTGAATATTTATTCTTATGGTTCAGCTTTGAGGAGTAGAGTTCTCGTAATTCCCAAAATTTCCAACGACTTGAGAATTAAAAGGTTATTAATTAACCATCCTATGGTTAAATTTTCAACATAAACAATAAATCAAATTTCCATCATAATAAATAATTCAAACTTGAATCATAAATAGAGAAATAAAGTTTAACTAGTTTACAGTTTTATAATATCACTATACTTGATAGAGAAAAAAAAAATAACACAAAACTCCTAATGAGATTTTTATGTTTTAAATATGAATGTAATTTTTTAAAGAATTGATTTATAAATTAAATGCGATAAAATAATAACAATGTCAAAGGGTTATATTAAAGATAAAGTGAAAATATTTAAAAAGTAATTAAAATGCTATATGGATGGGATAAATATATTTATATAAAAACCCTTGAATATATTAATAATTGAAATAAGGCTTAGAGAATAAATAGATCAAGTTTAATTGCTGAAATAGAAATAATAAGAATAATATATTGATTAAAGATTTTTATCTGATCAGAAATATAAATTGATTCAAGCAAAATTAAAGGCATAAGCAGGATCATTTAACTTTATAACAAAAAATATCTCTACCAATTAAAATTAATTTTTGGCCATCTCTAAAACTTTAAACCAACAAGATAACAATGTTTCATCAATCAACCAAAAGAAAGTTTTTAAAGCATCATTTTCTTCATTTTATTCTATCTAAACCCTTATTTTCATTCTTAATAGAATCATGGGGTTTTATAAAAAGATAAAAGAAATCAATTACTAAATAATAATAAATGTGCATAGTTCTAAGAGCAAAAATATCAACTATTTGTTCTCGAATCCTCATGGCTGTAAAATTAAAGCATACATATAAGGTATTAATTGTTGTATAAGCGAACTTAAATAAGCTGAGTTTTTTATATCATATTTATAGATTCATTACAACTCAAGTTAATTATAGTCCTAGCCAAGAAGGATCGCAAAAGTTTCCATTTTTGATTTTTAATATTTTTAAATATATGTTTTTTATTTATTTTTAACTTTCAAACATTAAAAACATTCATATATCAATTTATCTCTTAAAAAGGTCACCAGACAATCTTTTAAAAACATTGTCCGCCGGACAATCATTGATAAACATTGTCCGCCGGACAATCATTTGTTAACATTGTCCGTCGTATCATATATTTGTGTTTATATTCCAAATGAAATATCGAGAATCAGACTTGGATATAGAACAGTATTCTATGTATCCCTACTAAATACAAAGGCTCCATTAAAATCATTTAAAAAAGTCAAACAGGCACCCTATATATTCCAAAAGGAATATAACAAGATCTATTTGGAACTAAAGAATTAAAAAGAGATTTCGATAATACAGAAAAGCAATGTTTTGAAAGCTCCATTTTAATCAATTTTACTATTTATAAAAATTCTTAATGTTAACGATGATTATGACTAACTAACTGTATTGCGTTAGTTTGACATAGGATTATATTTTAATATTTTTATCTTGATTATTTTATCCATAAATTAATTATTAAATTAAATTCAAAGATATATCATTATATCGTTAAATCTTCAGGCTTTAATTAACTTGATCTTTAATGATTGCTCACAATCCTTATTTCGTCATAGATAAAAAGTGCTCATTTGTTATGGGGTTTGGAGTTTTAAAAATATTTTGATTTATAGAAGATTTTTAATGATGTTCTTATCGTTTGATAAATAGATTTCTAAAGTTAGCAAATCTTGTAAATTTTTAGATTTGACTTTCGTAAAAGGTTCAACTTGAAATTAAGATTTCGAAGCTATGACTATGTTTCGGCTTAATTGAATTGTCAAGCCTCAATAATATTTATTATTCTACAATGCTTTATCTTTGCGTTTTCATATCTGCCGACGGGAACCAAGCCATTTCTTGCAAAGTTATGATTTAAACTTTTATTAAGAATGAGATTAAAGACAATAATTTGCTTAAAATGCGTTGACGTAATTCTATCATCAATATTTCTTTTTCATCACAATCAAAGTATATGAACTTTAAACCTCATATACTTTGAGACCCTGAGCACTCTACTTCACTCTAAAAGTTAAAGGAAAAGGCACGCAAGTATCATTGAAACATTTGCAATTTAAACATATTTTATGAATACAGATGAGTGATATCCATCATTCTATTATCATGCTTGTATAAATAACTAAGAATTATTTTAAGTAGATGATTAAGTATTTCGATTTGTTCCGCATTCTTGAGCTTATATTAAAATAGAGAGAAATATCAAAGATATATTTCGTGAGTATAATAAAAATTTTATGAAATATAAGTGTAGATAATTCAAACGATTTTTATCTGCTTCTCTTTGTTTTCTCTATTTGTGTCTAAAGCATCTATTTAGGGTTGATTATTGAAAGTAAATTTTGCGTGCTTGCAGTCAAGCAGTCAGTCATAAAAAGCAAAGCCATATTAATTTAGTGTTCTTCATTGCTAAGTAACAAAGTTGTCAGAGATATTCCCACAGGAGATAAGTTTATTTTCTTGTTTGACATTTTTAAGAATCAGAACTCAATCTCTTAATTGCTTGTACAAGGGCCTCT
This sequence comes from Oxytricha trifallax, assembly GCA_000711775.1. NCBI lineage: Eukaryota > Ciliophora > Spirotrichea > Sporadotrichida > Oxytrichidae > Oxytricha > Oxytricha trifallax. Next base: position 24,312 of record ARYC01019387.1, on the reverse strand, counting down.
TTCAATTTGTACAAATATTAGCGCTGAAATCTTAACTTATTTGAATAATTGTTGTATAAGCGAACTTAAATAAGCTGAGTTTTTTATATCATATTTATAGATTGCTCACAATCCTTATTTCGTCATAGATAAAAAGTGCTCATTTGTTATGGGGTTTGGAGTTTTAAAAATATTTTGATTCATAGAAGATTCTTAATGATGTTCTTATCGTTTGATAAAAAGATTTCTAAAGTTAGCAAATCTTGTAATTTTTTAGATTTGACTTTCGTAAAAGGTTCAACATGAAATTAAGATTTCGAAGCTATGACTATGTTTCGGCTTAATTGAATTGTCAAGCCTCAATAATATTTATTATTCTACAATGCTTTATCTTTGCTTTTTAATATCTGCCGACGAAAACCAAGCCATTTCTTGCAAAGTTATGATTTAAACTTTTATTAAGAATGAGATTAAAGACAATAATTTGCTTAAAATGCGTTGACGTAATTCTATCATCAATATTTCTTTTTCATCACAATCAAAGTATATGAACTTTTAACCTCATATACTTTGAGACCCTGAGCACTCTACTTCACTCTAAAAGTTAAAGGAAAAGGCACGCAAGTATCATTGAAACATTTGCAATTTAAACATATTTTATGAATACAGATGAGTGATATCCATCATTCTATTATCATGCTTGTATAAATAACTAAGAATTATTTTAAGTAGATGATTAAGTATTTCGATTTGTTCCGCATTCTTGAGCTTATATTAAAATAGAGAGAAATATCAAAGATATATTTCGTGAGTATAATAAAAATTTTATGAAATATAAGTGTAGATAATTCAAACGATTTTTATCTGCTTCTCTTTGTTTTCTCTATTTGTGTCTAAAGCATCTATTTAGGGTTGATTATTGAAAGTAAATTTTGCGTGCTTGCAGTCAGTCATAAAAAGCAAAGCCAAATTAATTTAGTGTTCTTCATTGCTAAGTAACAAAGTTGTCAGAGATATTCCCACAGGAGATAAGTTTTTTTCTTGTTTGACATTTTTAAGAATCAGAACTCAATCTCTTAATTGCTTGAACAAGGGACTCTTTCAATTTGTACAAATATTAGCGCTGAAATCTTAACTTATTTAAATAATTGTTGTATAAGCGAACTTAAATAAGCTGAGTTTTTTATATCATATTTATAGATTGCTCACAATCCTTATTTCGTCATAGATAAAAAGTGCTCATTTGTTATGGGGTTTGGAGTTTTAAAAATATTTTGATTCATAGAAGATTCTTAATGATGTTCTTATCGTTTGATAAAAAGATTTCTAAAGTTAGCAAATCTTGTAATTTTTTAGATTTGACTTTCGTAAAAGGTTCAACATGAAATTAAGATTTCGAAGCTATGACTATGTTTCGGCTTAATTGAATTGTCAAGCCTCAATAATATTTACTTTCTCTACAATGCTTTATCTTTGCGTTTTCATATCTGCCGACGGGAACCATGTCATTTCTTGCAAAGTTATGATTTATGCTTTTATTAAGAATGAGATTAAAGACAATAATTTGCTTAAAATGCGTTGACGTAATTCTATCATCAATATTTCTTTTTCATCACAATCAAAGTATATGAACTTTATACCTCTGTTACTTTGAGACCCTGAGCACTCTACTTCACTCTATAAGTTAAAGGAAAAGGCACGCAAGTATCATTGAAACATTTGCAATTTAAATTTATTTTATGAATGCAGATGAGTGATATCCATCATTCTATTATCATGCTTGTATAAATAACTAAGAATTATTTTAAGTAGATGATTAAGTCATTCGATTTGTTCCGCATTCTTGAGCTTATATTAAAATAGAGAGAAATATCAAAGATATATTTCGTGAGTATAATAAAAATTTTATGAAATATAAGTGTAGATAATTCAAACGATTTTTATCTGCTTCTCTTTGTTTTCTCTATTTGTGTCTAAAGCATCTATTTAGGGTTGATTATTGAAAGTAAATTTTGCGTGCTTGCAGTCAAGCAGTCAGTCATAAAAAGCAAAGCCATATTAATTTAGTGTTCTTCATTGCTAAGTAACAAAGTTGTCAGAGATATTCCCACAGGAGATAAGTTTATTTTCTTGTTTGACATTTTTAAGAATCAGAACTCAATCTCTTAATTGCTTGTACAAGGGCCTCTTTCAATTTGTACAAATATTAGCGCTAAAATCTTAACTTATTTGAATAATTGTTGTATAAGCGAACTTAAATAAGCTGAGTTTTTTATATCATATTTATAGATTGCTCACAATCCTTATTTCGTCATAGATAAAAAGTGCTCATTTGTTATGGGGTTTGGAGTTTTAAAAATATTTTGATTTATAGATGATTTTTCATGATGTTCTTATCGTTTGATAAATAGATTTCTAAAGTTAGCAAATCTTGTAAATTTTTAGATATGACTTTCGTATAAGGTGCAACTTGAAATTAAGATTTCGAGGCTATGACTATGTTTCGCCTTTATTGAATTGTAAAGCCTCAATCATATTTACTTTCTCTACAATGCTTTATATTTGCGTTTTCATATCTGCCAACGGGAACCAAGTCATTTCTTTCAAAGTTATGATTTATACTTTTATTAAGAATGAGATTAAGACAATAATTTGCTTAAAATGCGTTGACGTAACTCTATCATCAATATTTCTTTTTCATCACAATCAAAGTATATGAACTTTTAACCTCATATACTTTGAGACCCTGAGCACTCTACTTCACTCTAAAAGTTAAAGGAAAAGGCACGCAAGTATCATTGAAACATTTGCAATTTAAACATATTTTATGAATACAGATGAGTGATATCCATCATTCTATTATCATGCTTGTATAAATAACTAAGAATTATTTTAAGTAGATGATTAAGTATTTCGATTTGTTCCGCATTCTTGAGCTTATATTAAAATAGAGAGAAATATCAAAGATATATTTCGTGAGTATAATAAAAATTTTATGAAATATAAGTGTAGATAATTCAAACGATTTTTATCTGCTTCTCTTTGTTTTCTCTTTTTGTGTCTAAAGCATCTATTTGGAGGTTATTGAAAGTAAATTTTGCGTGCGTGCAGTCAAGCAGTCAGTTATAAAAAGCAAAGCCATATTAATTTAGTGTTCTTCATTGCTAAGTAACAAAGTTGTCAGAGATATTCCCACAGGAGATAAGTTTATTTTCTTGTTTGACATTTTTAAGAATCAGAACTCAATCATTTAATTGCTTGTACAAGGGCCTCTTTCAATTTGTACAAATATTAGCGCTAAAATCTTAACTAATTTGAATAAATGTTGTATAAGCGAACTTAAATAAGCTGAGTTTTTTATATCATATTTATAGATTGCTCACAATCCTTATTTCGTCATAGATTAAAAGTGCTCATTTGTTAAGGGGATTGGAGTTTTAAAATATTTTGATTTATAGAAGATTCTTAATGATGTTCTTATCGTTTGATAAATAGATTTCTAAAGTAAGCAAATCTTGTAAATTTTTAGATTTGACTTTCGTAAAAGGTTCAACTTGAAATTAAGATTTCGAAGCTATGACTATGTTTCGGCTTAATTGAATTGTCAAGCCTCAATAATATTTATTATTTTACAATGCTTTATCTTTGCGTTTTCATATCTGCTGACGGGAACCAAGCCATTTCTTGCAAAGTTATGATTTATACTTTTATTAAGAATGAGATTGAAGACAATAATTTGCTTAAAATGCGTTGACGTAATTCTATCATCAATATTTCTTTTTCATCACAATCAAAGTATATGAACTTTAAACCTCATATACTTTGAGACCCTGAGCACTCTACTTCACTCTAAAAGTTAAAGGAAAAGGCACGCAAGTATCATTGAAACATTTGCAATTTAAATATATTTTATGAATGCAGATGAGTGATATCCATCATTCTATTATCATGCTTGTATAAATAACTAAGAATTATTTTAAGTAGATGATTAAGTCATTCGATTTGTTCCGCATTCTTGAGCTTATATTCAAATAGAGAGAAATATCGAAGATATATTTCGTGAGTATAATAAAAATTTTATGAAATATAAGTGTAGATAATTCAAACGATTTTTATCTGCTTCTCTTTGTTTTCTCTATTTGTGTCTAAAGCATCTATTTAGGGTTGATTATTGAAAGTAAATTTTGCGTGCTTGCAGTCAGTCATAAAAAGCAAAGCCAAATTAATTTAGTGTTCTTCATTGCTAAGTAACAAAGTTGTCAGAGATATTCCCACAGGAGATAAGTTTTTTTCTTGTTTGACATTTTTAAGAATCAGAACTCAATCTCTTAATTGCTTGAACAAGGGACTCTTTCAATTTGTACAAATATTAGCGCTGAAATCTTAACTTATTTAAATAATTGTTGTATAAGCGAACTTAAATAAGCTGAGTTTTTTATATCATATTTATAGATTGCTCACAATCCTTATTTCGTCATAGATAAAAAGTGCTCATTTGTTATGGGGTTTGGAGTTTTAAAAATATTTTGATTCATAGAAGATTCTTAATGATGTTCTTATCGTTTGATAAAAAGATTTCTAAAGTTAGCAAATCTTGTAATTTTTTAGATTTGACTTTCGTAAAAGGTTCAACATGAAATTAAGATTTCGAAGCTATGACTATGTTTCGGCTTAATTGAATTGTCAAGCCTCAATAATATTTACTTTCTCTACAATGCTTTATCTTTGCGTTTTCATATCTGCCGACGGGAACCATGTCATTTCTTGCAAAGTTATGATTTATACTTTTATTAAGAATGAGATTAAGACAATAATTTGCTTAAAATGCGTTGACGTAACTCTATCATCAATATTTCTTTTTCATCACAATCAAAGTATATGAACTTTTAACCTCATATACTTTGAGACCCTGAGCACTCTACTTCACTCTAAAAGTTAAAGGAAAAGGCACGCAAGTATCATTGAAACATTTGCAATTTAAACATATTTTATGAATACAGATGAGTGATATCCATCATTCTATTATCATGCTTGTATAAATAACTAAGAATTATTTTAAGTAGATGATTAAGTATTTCGATTTGTTCCGCATTCTTGAGCTTATATTAAAATAGAGAGAAATATCAAAGATATATTTCGTGAGTATAATAAAAATTTTATGAAATATAAGTGTAGATAATTCAAACGATTTTTATCTGCTTCTCTTTGTTTTCTCTTTTTGTGTCTAAAGCATCTATTTGGAGGTTATTGAAAGTAAATTTTGCGTGCGTGCAGTCAAGCAGTTAGTCATAAAAAGCAAAGCCATATTAATTTAGTGTTCTTCATTGCTAAGTAACAAAGTTGTCAGAGATATTCCCACAGGAGATAAGTTTATTTTCTTGTTTGACATTTTTAAGAATCAGAACTCAATCTCTTAATTGCTTGTAGAAGGGCCTCTTTCAATTTGTACAAATATTAGCGCTAAAATCTTAACTTATTTGAATAAATGTTGTATAAGCGAACTTAAATAAGCTGAGTTTTTTATATCATATTTATAGATTGCTCACAATCCTTATTTCGTCATAGATTAAAAGTGCTCATTTGTTAAGGGGATTGGAGTTTTAAAATATTTTGATTTATAGAAGATTCTTAATGATGTTCTTATCGTTTGATAAAAAGATTTCTAAAGTAAGCAAATCTTGTAAATTTTTAGATTTGACTTTCGTAAAAGGTTCAACTTGAAATTAAGATTTCGAAGCTATGACTATGTTTCGGCTTAATTGAATTGTCAAGCCTCAATAATATTTATTATTTTACAATGCTTTATCTTTGCGTTTTCATATCTGCTGACGGGAACCAAGCCATTTCTTGCAAAGTTATGATTTATACTTTTATTAAGAATGAGATTGAAGACAATAATTTGCTTAAAATGCGTTGACGTAATTCTATCATCAATATTTCTTTTTCATCACAATCAAAGTATATGAACTTTAAACCTCATATACTTTGAGACCCTGAGCACTCTACTTCACTCTAAAAGTTAAAGGAAAAGGCACGCAAGTATCATTGAAACATTTGCAATTTAAATATATTTTATGAATGCAGATGAGTGATATCCATCATTCTATTATCATGCTTGTATAAATAACTAAGAATTATTTTAAGTAGATGATTAAGTCATTCGATTTGTTCCGCATTCTTGAGCTTATATTCAAATAGAGAGAAATATCGAAGATATATTTCGTGAGTATACTAATATACATTTTATGAAATATAAGTGTAGATAATTCAAACGATTTTATCTGCTTCTCTTTGTTTTCTCTATTTGTGTCTAAAGCATCTATTTAGGGTTGATTATTGAAAGTAAATTTTGCGTGCTTGCAGTCAGTCATAAAAAGCAAAGCCAAATTAATTTAGTGTTCTTCATTGCTAAGTAACAAAGTTGTCAGAGATATTCCCACAGGAGATAAGTTTTTTTCTTGTTTGACATTTTTAAGAATCAGAACTCAATCTCTTAATTGCTTGAACAAGGGACTCTTTCAATTTGTACAAATATTAGCGCTGAAATCTTAACTTATTTAAATAATTGTTGTATAAGCGAACTTAAATAAGCTGAGTTTTTTATATCATATTTATAGATTGCTCACAATCCTTATTTCGTCATAGATAAAAAGTGCTCATTTGTTATGGGGTTTGGAGTTTTAAAAATATTTTGATTCATAGAAGATTCTTAATGATGTTCTTATCGTTTGATAAAAAGATTTCTAAAGTTAGCAAATCTTGTAATTTTTTAGATTTGACTTTCGTAAAAGGTTCAACATGAAATTAAGATTTCGAAGCTATGACTATGTTTCGGCTTAATTGAATTGTCAAGCCTCAATAATATTTATTTTTTTACAATGCTTTATCTTTGCGTTTTCATATCTGCTGACGGGAACCATGTCATTTCTTGCAAAGTTATGATTTATGCTTTTATTAAGAATGAGATTAAGACAATAATTTGCTTAAAATGCGTTGACGTAATTCTATCATCAATATTTCTTTTTCATCACAATCAAAGTATATGAACTTTTAACCTCATATACTTTGAGACCCTGAGCACTCTACTTCACTCTAAAAGTTAAAGGAAAAGGCACGCAAGTATCATTGAAACATTTGCAATTTAATATATTTTGAATGCAGATGAGTGATATCCATCATTCTATTATCATGCTTGTATAAATAACTAAGAATTATTTTAAGTAGATGATTAAGTCTTTCGATTTGTTCCGCATTCTTGAGCTTATATTCAAATAGAGAGAAATATCGAAGATTTATTTCGTGAGTATAATATACATTTTATGAAATATCAGTTTAGATAATTCAAACGATTTTTATCTGCTTCTCTTTGTTTTCTCTTTTTGTGTCTAAAGCATCTATTTGGAGGTTATTGAAAGTTAATTTTGCGTGCGTGCAGTCAAGCAGTTAGTTATAAAAAGCAAAGCCATATTAATTTAGTGTTCTTCATTGCTAAGTAATAAAGTTGTCAGAGATATTCCCACAGGAGATAAGTTTATTTTCTTGTTTGACATTTTTAGAATCAGAACTCAATCTCTTATTAGCTTGAAGAAGGGCCTCTTTCAATTTGTACAAATATTAGCGCTAAAATCTTAACTAATTTGAATAAATGTTGTATAAGCGAACTTAAATAAGCTGAGTTTTTTATATCATATTTATAGATTGCTCACAATCCTTATTTCGTCATAGATTAAAAGTGCTCATTTGTTAAGGGGATTGGAGTTTTAAAATATTTTGATTTATAGAAGATTCTTAATGATGTTCTTATCGTTTGATAAATAGATTTCTAAAGTAAGCAAATCTTGTAAATTTTTAGATTTGACTTTCGTAAAAGGTTCAACTTGAAATTAAGATTTCGAAGCTATGACTATGTTTCGGCTTAATTGAATTGTCAAGCCTCAATAATATTTATTATTCTACAATGCTTTATCTTTGCTTTTTAATATCTGCCGACGAAAACCAAGCCATTTCTTGCAAAGTTATGATTTAAACTTTTATTAAGAATGAGATTAAAGACAATAATTTGCTTAAAATGCGTTGACGTAATTCTATCATCAATATTTCTTTTTCATCACAATCAAGTATATGAACTTTTTACCTCTTTTACTTTGAGACCCTGAGCACTCTACTTCACTCTATAAGTTAAAGGAAAAGGCACGCAAGTATCATTGAAACATTTGCAATTTAAATTTATTTTATGAATGCAGATGGTGATATCCATCATTCTATTATCATGCTTGTATAAATAACTAAGAATTATTTTAAGTAGATGATTAAGTATTTCGATTTGTTCCGCATTCTTGAGCTTATATTAAAATAGAGAGAAATATCAAAGATATATTTCGTGAGTATAATAAAAATTTTATGAAATATAAGTGTAGATAATTCAAACGATTTTTATCTGCTTCTCTTTGTTTTCTCTATTTGTGTCTAAAGCATCTATTTAGGGTTGATTATTGAAAGTAAATTTTGCGTGCTTGCAGTCAGTCATAAAAAGCAAAGCCAAATTAATTTAGTGTTCTTCATTGCTAAGTAACAAAGTTGTCAGAGATATTCCCACAGGAGATAAGTTTTTTTCTTGTTTGACATTTTTAAGAATCAGAACTCAATCTCTTAATTGCTTGAACAAGGGACTCTTTCAATTTGTACAAATATTAGCGCTGAAATCTTAACTTATTTAAATAATTGTTGTATAAGCGAACTTAAATAAGCTGAGTTTTTTATATCATATTTATAGATTGCTCACAATCCTTATTTCGTCATAGATAAAAAGTGCTCATTTGTTATGGGGTTTGGAGTTTTAAAAATATTTTGATTCATAGAAGATTCTTAATGATGTTCTTATCGTTTGATAAAAAGATTTCTAAAGTTAGCAAATCTTGTAATTTTTTAGATTTGACTTTCGTAAAAGGTTCAACTTGAAATTAAGATTTCGAAGCTATGACTATGTTTCGGCTTAATTGAATTGTCAAGCCTCAATAATATTTATTTTTTTACAATGCTTTATCTTTGCGTTTTCATATCTGCTGACGGGAACCATGTCATTTCTTGCAAAGTTATGATTTATGCTTTTATTAAGAATGAGATTGAAGACAATAATTTGCTTAAAATGCGTTGACGTAATTCTATCATCAATATTTCTTTTTCATCACAATCAAAGTATATGAACTTTATATCTCATTTTTTTGAGACCCTGAGCACTCTACTTCACTCTAAAAGTTAAAGGAAAAGGCACGCAAGTATCATTGAAACATTTGCAATTTAAATATATTTTGAATGCAGATGAGTGATATCCATCATTCTATTATCATGCTTGTATAAATAACTAAGAATTATTTTAAGTAGATGATTAAGTCTTTCGATTTGTTCCGCATTCTTGAGCTTATATTCAAATAGAGAGAAATATCGAAGATATATTTCGTGAGTATAATATACATTTTATGAAATATCAGTTTAGATAATTGAAACGATTTTTATCTGCTTCTCTTTGTTTTCTCTATTTGTGTCTAAAGCATCTATTTGGAGATTATTGAAAGTAATTTTTGCGTGCGTGCAGTCAAGCAGTCAGTCATAAAAAGCAAAGCCATATTAATTTAGTGTTCTTCATTGCTAAGTAACAAAGTTGTCAGAGATATTCCCACAGGAGATATGTTTATTTTCTTGTTTGACATTTCTAATAATCAGAACTCAATCTCTTAATTGCTTGTGCAAGGGCCTCTTTCAATTTGTACAAATAGTAGCGCTAGAATCTTAACTTATTTGAATAATTGTTGTATAAGCGAACTTAAATAAGCTGAGTTTTTTATATCATATTTATAGATTGCTCACAATCCTTATTTCGTCATAGATAAAAAGTGCTCATTTGTTATGGGGTTTGGAGTTTTAAAAATATTTTGATTCATAGAAGATTCTTAATGATGTTCTTATCGTTTGATAAAAAGATTTCTAAAGTTAGCAAATCTTGTAATTTTTTAGATTTGACTTTCGTAAAAGGTTCAACATGAAATTAAGATTTCGAAGCTATGACTATGTTTCGGCTTAATTGAATTGTCAAGCCTCAATAATATTTACTTTCTCTACAATGCTTTATCTTTGCGTTTTCATATCTGCCGACGGGAACCATGTCATTTCTTGCAAAGTTATGATTTATGCTTTTATTAAGAATGAGATTAAAGACAATAATTTGCTTAAAATGCGTTGACGTAATTCTATCATCAATATTTCTTTTTCATCACAATCAAAGTATATGAACTTTATATCTCAGTTTTATGAGACCCTGAGCACTCTACTTCACTCTAAAAGTTAAAGGAAAAGGCACGCAAGTATCATTGAAACATTTGCAATTTAAATATATTTTATGAATGCAGATGAGTGATATCCATCATTCTATTATCATGCTTGTATAAATAACTAAGAATTATTTTAAGTAGATGATTAAGTATTTCGATTTGTTCCGCATTCTTGAGCTTATATTAAAATAGAGAGAAATATCAAAGATATATTTCGTGAGTATAATAAAAATTTTATGAAATATAAGTGTAGATAATTCAAACGATTTTTATCTGCTTCTCTTTGTTTTCTCTATTTGTGTCTAAAGCATCTATTTAGGGTTGATTATTGAAAGTAAATTTTGAGTGCTTGCAGTCAAGCAGTCAGTCATAAAAAGCAAAGCCATATTAATTTAGTGTTCTTCATTGCTAAGTAACAAAGTTGTCAGAGATATTCCCACAGGAGATAAGTTTATTTTCTTGTTTGACATTTTAAAGAATCAGAACTCAATCTCTTAATTGCTTGTACAAGGGCCTCTTTCAATTTGTAAAAATAGTAGCGCTAGAATCTTAACTTATTTGAATAATTGTTGTATAAGCGAACTTAAATAAGCTGGGTTTTTTATATCATATTTATAGATTGCTCACAATCCCTATTTCGTCATAGATAAAAAGTGCTCATTTGTTAAGGGGATTGGAGTTTTAAAAATATTTTGATTCATAGAAGATTCTTAATGATGTTCTTATCGTTTGATAAAAAGATTTCTAAAGTTAGCAAATCTTGTAATTTTTTAGATTTGACTTTCGTAAAAGGTTCAACATGAAATTAAGATTTCGAAGCTATGACTATGTTTCGGCTTAATTGAATTGTCAAGCCTCAATTAATATTTACTTTCTCTACAATGCTTTATTTTTGCGTTTTCATATCTGCCGACGGGAACCATGTCATTTCTTGAAAAGTTATGATTTATACTTTTATTAAGAATGAGATTGAAGACAATATTTGCTTAAAATGCGTTGACGTAATTCTATCATCAATATTTCTTTTTCATCACAATCAAAGTATATGAACTTTATGCCTCTGTTTCTTTGAGACCCTGAGCACTCTACTTCACTCTATAAGTTAAAGGAAAAGGCACGCAAGTATCATTGAAACATTTGCAATTTAAATTTATTTTATGAATGCAGATGAGTGATATCCATCATTCTATTATCATGCTTGTATAAATAACTAAGAATTATTTTAAGTAGATGATTAAGTCTTTCGATTTGTTCTGCATTCTTGAGCTTGTATTCAAATTGAGAGAAATATCGAAGATATATTTCGTGAGTATAATAATAATTTTATGTAATATAAGTGTAGATAATTCAAAGGATTTTTATCTGCTTCTCTTTGTTTTCTCTTTTTGTGTCTAAAGCATCTATTTGGAGGTTATTGTAAGTAAATTTTGTGTGCGTGCAGTCAAGCAGTTAGTCATAAAAAGCAAAGCCATATTAATTTAGTGTTCTTCATTGCTAAGTAACAAAGTTGTCAGAGATATTCCCACAGGAGATAAGTTTATTTTCTTGTTTGACATTTTTAAGAATCAGAACTCAATCTCTTAATTGCTTTTGCAAGGGCCTCTTTCAATTTGTACAAATATTAGCGCTGAAATCTTACTTATTTGAATAATTGTTGTATAAGCGAACTTAAATAAGCTTAGTTTTTTATATCATATTTATAGATTGCTCACAATCCTTATTTCGTCATAGATAAAAAGTGCTCATTTGTTATGGGGTTTGGAGTTTTAAAAATATTTTGATTTATATAAGATTCTTAATGATGTTCTTATCGTTTGATAAATAGATTTCTAAAGTTAGCAAATCTTGTAATTTTTTAGATTTGACTTTCTTAAAAGGTTCAACTTGAAATTAAGATTTCGAGGCTATGACTATGTTTCGGCTTAATTGAATTGTCAAGCCTCAATATATTTACTTTCTCTACAATGCTTTATCTTTGCGTTTTCATATCTGCCGACGGGAACCATGTCATTTCTTGCAAAGTTATGATTTATGCTTTTATTAAGAATGAGATTAAAGACAATAATTTGCTTAAAATGCGTTGACGTAATTCTATCATCAATATTTCTTTTTCATCACAATCAAAGTATATGAACTTTTTACCTCTGTTACTTTGAGACCTGAGCACTCTACTTTACTCTATAAGTTAAAGGAAAAGGCACGCAAGTATCATTGAAACATTTGCAATTTAAATTTATTTTATGAATGCAGATGAGTGATATCCATCATTCTATTATCATGCTTGTATAAATAACTAAGAATTATTTTAAGTAGATGATTAAGTCTTTCGATTTGTTCCGCATTCTTGAGCTTATATTCAAATAGAGAGAAATATCGAAGATTTATTTCGTGAGTATAATATACATTTTATGAAATATCAGTTTAGATAATTCAAACGATTTTTATCTGCTTCTCTTTGTTTTCTCTTTTTGTGTCTAAAGCATCTATTTGGGGGTTATTGAAAGTTAATTTTGCGTGCTTGCAGTCAAGCAGTTAGTCATAAAAAGCAAAGCCATATTAATTTAGTGTTCTTCATTGCTAAGTAATAAAGTTGTCAGAGATGTTCCCACAGGAGATAAGTTTATTTTCTTGTTTGACATTTTTAATAATCAGAACTCAATCTCTTAATTGCTTGTACAAGGGCCTCTTTCAATTTGTACAAATATTAGCGCTAAAATCTTACTTAATTTGAATAATTGTTGTATAAGCGAACTTAAATAAGCTGAGTTTTTTATATCATATTTATAGATTGCTCACAATCCTTATTTCGTCATAGATAAAAAGTGCTCATTTGTTATGGGGTTTGGAGTTTTAAAAATATTTTTATTTATATAATATTTTTAATGATGTTCTTATCGTTTGATAAATAGATTTCTAAAGTTAGCAAATCTTGTAAATTTTGAGATTTGACTTTCGTAAAAGGTGCAACTTGAAATTAAGATTTCGAGGCTATGACTATGTTTCGCCTTAATTGAATTGTCAAGCCTCAATAATATTTACTTTCTCTACAATGCTTTATCTTTGCGTTTTCATATCTGCCGACGGGAACCATGTCATTTCTTGCAAAGTTATGATTTATACTTTTATTAAGAATGAGATTGAAGACAATAATTTGCTTAAAATGCGTTGACGTAATTCTATCATCAATATTTCTTTTTCATCACAATCAAAGTATATGAACTTTAAACCTCATATACTTTGAGACCCTGAGCACTCTACTTCACTCTAAAAGTTAAAGGAAAAGGCACGCAAGTATCATTGAAACATTTGCAATTTAAATATATTTTATGAATGCAGATGAGTGATATCCATCATTCTATTATCATGCTTGTATAAATAACTAAGAATTATTTTAAGTAGATGATTAAGTCATTCGATTTGTTCCGCATTCTTGAGCTTATATTCAAATAGAGAGAAATATCGAAGATATATTTCGTGAGTATAACAATATACATTTAATGAAAGTATCAGTTAGAGATAACTAAAACCATTTTTATCTGCTTCTCTTTGTTTTCTCTTTTTGTGTCTAAAGCATCTATTTGGAGGTTATTGAAAGTAAATTTTGCGTGCGTGCAGTCAAGCAGTTAGTCATAAAAAGCAAAGCCATATTAATTTAGTGTTCTTCATTGCTAAGTAACAAAGTTGTCAGAGATATTCCCACAGGAGATAAGTTTATTTTCTTGTTTGACATTTTTAAGAATCAGAACTCAATCTCTTAATTGCTTGTACAAGGGCCTCTTTCAATTTGTACAAATATTAGCGCTAAAATCTTAACTTATTTGAATAATTGTTGTATAAGCGAACTTAAATAAGCTGAGTTTTTTATATCATATTTATAGATTGCTCACAATCCTTATTTCGTCATAGATAAAAAGTGCTCATTTGTTATGGGGTTTGGAGTTTTAAAAATATTTTGATTTATAGAAGATTTTTAATGATGTTCTTATCGTTTGATAAATAGATTTCTAAAGTTAGCAAATCTTGTAAATTTTGAGATTTGACTTTCGTAAAAGGTGCAACTTGAAATTAAGATTTCGAGGCTATGACTATGTTTCGCCTTAATTGAATTTTCAAGCCTCAATAATATTTACTTTCTCTACAATGCTTTATCTTTGCGTTTTCATATCTGCCGACGGGAACCATGTCATTTCTTGCAAAGTTATGATTTATACTTTTATTAAGAATGAGATTAAAGACAATAATTTGCTTAAAATGCGTTGACGTAATTCTATCATCAATATTTCTTTTTCATCACAATCAAAGTATATGAACTTTATACCTCAGTTACTTTGAGACCCTGAGCACTCTACTTCACTCTAAAAGTTAAAGGAAAAGGCACGCAAGTATCATTGAAACATTTGCAATTTAAATATATTTTATGAATGCAGATGAGTGATATCCATCATTCTATTATCATGCTTGTATAAATAACTAAGAATTATTTTAAGTAGATGATTAAGTCATTCAATTTGTTTCGCATTCTTGAGCTTATATTCAAATAGAGAGAAATATCGAAGATTTATTTCGTGAGTATAATATACATTTTATGAAAGTATCAGTTAGAGATAACTGAAACGATTTTTATCTGCTTCTCTTTGTTTTCTCTTTTTGTGTCTAAAGCATCTATTTGGGGGTTATTGAAAGTTAATTTTGCGTGCTTGCAGTCAAGCAGTTAGTCATAAAAAGCAAAGCCATATTAATTTAGTGTTCTTCATTGCTAAGTAATAAAGTTGTCAGAGATATTCCCACAGGAGATAAGTTTATTTTCTTGTTTGACATTTTTAAGAATCAGAACTCAATCTCTTAATTGCTTTTGCAAGGGCCTCTTTCAATTTGTACAAATATTAGCGCTGGAATCTTAACTTATTTGAATAATTGTTGTATAAGCGAACTTAAATAAGCTTGGTTTTTTATATCATATTTATAGATTGCTCACAATCCTTATTTCGTCATAGA
Source organism: Oxytricha trifallax (assembly GCA_000711775.1). Lineage (NCBI taxonomy): Eukaryota > Ciliophora > Spirotrichea > Sporadotrichida > Oxytrichidae > Oxytricha > Oxytricha trifallax. Next base: position 9,013 of record ARYC01019387.1, on the reverse strand, counting down.
TAAAAAGTGCTCATTTGTTATGGTGTTTGGAGTTTTAAAAATATTTTGATTTATAGAATATTTTTAATGATGTTCTTATCGTTTGATAAATAGATTTCTAAAGTTAGCAAATCTTGTAAATTTTGAGATTTGACTTTCGTAAAAGGTGCAACTTGAAATTAAGATTTCGAGGCTATGACTATGTTTCGGCTTAATTGAATTGTCAAGCCTCATTTATATTTACTTTCTCTACAATGCTTTATCTTTGCGTTTTCATATCTGCCGACGGGAACCATGTCATTTCTTGCAAAGTTATGATTTATGCTTTTATTAAAAATGAGATTAAAGACAATAATTTGCTTAAAATGCGTTGACGTAATTCTATCATCAATATTTCTTTTTCATCACAATCAAAGTATATGAACTTTTTACCTCAGTTACTTTGAGACCTGAGCACTCTACTTTACTCTAAAAGTTAAAGGAAAAGGCACGCAAGTATCATTGAAACATTTGCAATTGAAATATATTTTATGAATGCAGATGAGTGATATCCATCATTCTATATCATGCTTGTATAAATAACTAAGAATTATTTTAAGTAGATGATTAAGTCATTCGATTTGTTCCGCATTCTTGAGCTTATATTCAAATTGAGAGAAATATCGAAGATTTATTTCGTGAGTATAATATACATTCAATGAAAGTATCAGTTAGAGATAACTGAAACGATTTTTATTTGCTTCTCTTTGTTTTCTCTTTTTGTGTCTAAAGCATCTATTTGGGGGTTATTGAAAGTTAATTTTGCGTGCTTGCAGTCAAGCAGTTAGTCATAAAAAGCAAAGCCATATTAATTTAGTGTTCTTCATTGCTAAGTAATAAAGTTGTCAGAGATATTCCCACAGGAGATAAGTTTATTTTCTTGTTTGACATTTTTTAGAATGAACTCAATCTTTTAATTGCTTTTGCAAGGGCCTCTTTCAATTTGTACAAATATTAGCGCTGAAATCTTAACTTATTTGAATAATTGTTGTATAAGCGAACTTAAATAAGCTTAGTTTTTTATATCATATTTATAGATTGCTTACAATCCTTATTTCGTCATAGATAAAAAGTGCTCATTTGTTATGGTGTTTGGAGTTTTAAAAATATTTTGATTTATATAAGATTTTTAATGATGTTCTTATCGTTTGATAAATAGATTTCTAAAGTTAGCAAATCTTGTAAATTTTTAGATTTGACTTTCGTAAAAGGTGCAACTTGAAATTAAGATTTCGAGGCTATGACTATGTTTCGCCTTAATTGAATTTTCAAGCCTCAATAATATTTACTTTCTCTACAATGCTTTATCTTTGCGTTTTCATATCTGCCGACGGGAACCATGTCATTTCTTGCAAAGTTATGATTTATGCTTTTATTAAGAATGAGATTAAAGACAATAATTTGCTTAAAATGCGTTGACGTAATTCTATCATCAATATTTCTTTTTCATCACAATCAAAGTATATGAACTTTATATCTCTGTTTTTTGAGACCCTGAGCACTCTACTTCACTCTATAAGTTAAAGGAAAAGGCACGCAAGTATCATTGAAACATTTGCAATTTAAATTTATTTTATGAATGCAGATGAGTGATATCCATCATTCTATTATCATGCTTGTATAAATAACTAAGAATTATTTTAAGTAGATGATTAAGTCATTCGATTTGTTTTGCATTCTTGAGCTTATATTCAAATAGAGAGAAATATCGAAGATTTATTTCGTGAGTATAATATACATTTTATGAAAGTATCAGTTAGAGATAACTGAAACGATTTTTATCTGCTTCTCTTTGTTTTCTCTTTTTGTGTCTAAAGCATCTATTTGGAGGTTATTGAAAGTTATTTTTGCGTGCTTGCAGTCAAGCAGTTAGTCATAAAAAGCAAAGCCATATTAATTTAGTGTTCTTCATTGCTAAGTAATAAAGTTGTCAGAGATGTTCCCACAGGAGATAAGTTTATTTTCTTGTTTGACATTTTTTAGAATCAGAACTCAATCTCTTAATTGCTTGTACAAGGGCCTCTTTCAATTTGTACAAATATTAGCGCTGAAATCTTAACTTATTTAAAAAATTGTTGTATAAGCGAACTTAAATAAGCTTAGTTTTTTATATCATATTTATAGATTGCTTACAATCCTTATTTCGTCATAGATAAAAAGTGCTCATTTGTAATGGGGTTTGGAGTTTAAAAATATTTTGATTTATATAAGATTTTTAATGATGTTCTTATCGTTTGATAAATAGATTTCTAAAGTTAGCAAATCTTGTAAATTTTTAGATTTGACTTTCGTAAAAGGCGCAACTTGAAATTAAGATTTCGAGGCTATGACTATGTTTCGCCTTAATTGAATTGTCAAGCCTCAATAATATTTACTTTCTCTACAATGCTTTATCTTTGCGTTTTCATATCTGCCGACGGGAACCATGTCATTTCTTGCAAAGTTATGATTTATGCTTTTATTAAGAATGAGATTAAAGACAATAATTTGCTTAAAATGCGTTGACGTAATTCTATCATCAATATTTCTTTTTCATCACAATCAAAGTATATGAACTTTATATCTCAGTTTTATGAGACCCTGAGCACTCTACTTCACTCTAAAAGTTAAAGGAAAAGGCACGCAAGTATCATTGAAACATTTGCAATTTAAATATATTTTATGATTCAAAACCCCAAAACCCCTTAATGAGGTTTATAAGTGCTTTGATTTGTAGGGAATTTGTTAGGGGTTGGGGTTATTAATAGGTTTCAATTTGAAATTTATAGTAAATGTATTTATTTTAATCACTCAAAATGCACCTTTGGATCATGTGGGAGAGGTCTGAAGTTTATCTTACTTAACCACAACTCTATCTATTCTATTGATATGTCTGATCTTGAGTGGTTTTATTATTATTGACTCTGCCATTTGTTTCATTGATTGAGATACTCTTGTTTTGTCAATAAATTGCTTTATTCTTTGTTTGGCATCCCTCTCGCACCTTGTAGAGTAGTATTCATTGCGCGGCATATCGCTCTCTATGATTATTGCTGCCATAGCCCACACATCCCATTGAAAGTCACCATCTCTCCAGTCTTCTCTTTCTGGATAATAGCCTGGAGTTCCCATAACACTTCCAAGCCTTGATACTTCCACTCTTAATGATATGTTGAAATCAATAATTGTTACTGTCACGGGTGAAAAGTTCAACATTATATTCTCAGGCTTGAAATCCCTGTGAACAAAGCCTAACTTATGAAGTTCTTTAATACCTTGAATAGCTTAGGTTGCTATTAATGCAAGCTATCTATGATTTCTTTGATCAGATATGAAATCTCTGAGTATCATTTCAAAGAGTGGTAGTCTGAAAGCCACATGATCTTTGGCTAGGAGAACAGCATCTAGCTTTATTAAGTATTTGCACTCTTTAAACTTAGCCTGAGTGAGTACTTAATACTCATTAGTAAACTCCATTTAATATTTATCATCACTAAGGAGATAGTTGAAGGATATACCTTGTAAGCATACTGATGATCCTTAATAACTTTCTTGTCATAGGAGTCCTCTAGAATTAGGCAGCTTTAGAGAGAAGTATCTAAATCAATCTATGCTAGTACTGGAATTTTCTTGTATTATATTTTAATCATGATTTTAGTGACCTCTGATGCTAAGAGGTTGCGTGCAATCCTCACATACTCTGATTCGCTTGCTTGTTAAAGCTCAGCAGCTTAAAGGTTCCCTTCCTTTTATTTTGTTGAGCAACTTCAGTTGAGTGTCTTAATCTTCAACTTCTATCTCTTTCTTGTGGGCTTTTAAAAGATGCTTCTTTAAGTTTCTTGTATGAGAGTACTGCTTATGGCACTCAAAGCAATCATACTTTCCATCAACTTTGTCATGCTTTAAGTAAACAGTAGGCTTAGCTTCCTTATGGACCTTCATATGCCTGTACCAGCTAGACTTATAAGTGAAGTCTCTTTCACACTTCTCACAAAAAAATACTTCAACTTCATCTGCTTACATAGAAACTTCATTTCTAACTTTCTCCTCCTCTCTGTCTCCGACACACTTGTTTGCCATTAATTTTCTATTATTAATTTCTATTTTAATAACAGAGACCTCAAGTGATAGCTCTGGTTGTTCTTTAAGTGAGTTCATCTCACAGCTATCACATTTTATTGCTGCCAAAGGTAAGTCTCATTTAGTTTGATGGAAGGGCTGTTGTTTTTCTTAAAATGTTAGCGCTCATATTTAAATTTGAATTTAAAATTATAAAACTGCCTCTATAACTGAGAGCTAATATGAGAGCTTTGCAAGTCTACAAGTTTCAAGGGAGGTTCTTGGAGTACTAGAGAAGAAATATGAGTGTTAAGAGAAGATCCAGCTCTAAATATGGGTGAGGAAGTAACCATTTTTACTATCAATAATAAGTTGATTATAGTACGTACCGATTTAGGAGGTGCACCTAATTTAGTACGTACTGCTTTAGGAGGTATTTTATGATTTTATGATTAAAATTAGGGTGCTCCTAATAAAATACTAGCTTTAATTAATGATCCTAATTAAGTACTAGCATTTTAGGAGCTGCTCCTAATTAAGTACGTACCAATTTAAATTTAAAAATATGGAACTATAACATTAGAAATTGATATCAATCTCTCAAGTTTGAAACCAGTTCTCAAAAACTTCTCCATATACTTCTTAGAGGTTGACCTCCTATAGGATGTCCATATTTAATAGTAAGTTATACAGAGGTATATAATTGAAATCAATAAACTTAAATTTGAATATCATTTCTTAGATCTGTAAACAAGATGGAGTCAATGAATGATGCAATGAAAAGAGTGCAAGCACAAGAATTGATTCAAAGATTTAGAAGCAAGGAGGATTTGCATCGCTACCTGGTACAGCAAGGTAAGGAACCTATAGCAACTAATCTTGATTATATAGTTGATTTGTTTCTGCCAACGATGGAAGGTACTAAAATTTCATTTCTAAGAGCTATACTCTGCGAAGAGAAGAAAGCATTGAAAACTTAAGATGTAAAGTTTGCAGAGATTCCAAACTATCCAAAAATTTCAGTGACTATCTTATACGATGATGCTATGAATGACCCAGAGGTTTCGCAGTACCTGCCTTCTAAGAAGCAGTTGTCAAATAAACTACCTGAAAGAAAACTATTTCTTTGGTATACTTGCAAAAATTAAAGGTGATTACTTGAAAGAAATTATTCAAGAATCTCATAAGAAAAGGTACAGCATCTCTTCAGAAGATAAAGACAAACAAGGGATCAAGATAAGTGAGAGCTGGCTATCAGAGCTGCAGAAGCACCCTTATATTTCAAGTAAGATTTGTAGCTTAACTCTTTAGATAAATCTGGTACTGCCATCTTCTTGATGAAGGAATAGAGCAAGCTTCACAAAGAGCGAAAGTCGCACACAAAGTATGAAGTTAGCAAGAGACTTTATTCAAATATTTAGCCTCCAGAGTCAATGAACATAGATGCTGGAGCTGGCAGCAAAGAGAAGAAATCTTGGAGGAGGGAAGCAAGAAGTAGAAGAAAAGAAAGAGAAGCCAGCTCACACGAAAGAGTTTTAAATGTGACTAAAATATTCATTAACTTAACTCTAAAACTTATTTATATACATTCACTCTTCCTTCTTTAGCACACTTTTATGCCAACTAATTATCAACTCTCTTAGCTGAACTTTATATAAAATCGACTGTATCAATAGGTAGGTCATGCATCAGGTGGTATAGCAGCAGTTTCTTATAATGACCTTTTAGTATACCCCAGTAGAATTCAATTTCATTAAACTATGGACTATAAGGTACGTTGAACACTGGCGTTATTCTAAGTTGTTAATAACTCTTCCTTGTATCTTTTGTCTTATGAACTGAAAGATTATCAACAAACAGTATAATCTCTTATTCAGGGTACTTCTCTCTCAGCTGCTCTAAGAACTTAATATACTGCTCTGTCTTAATAGAGCGAGGATGAATAACATAAGTTTCTAAACCAGCATCCTCGCTAATACCTCCAAGAATTGCCATTGTTTATACCTTGACTTTCTAGTCATATACTTCTATGCTATTATGCCTCTTATACCAAGACTTCTAGATGAAAGTGTTGAAGAAAAACACAGCCTCGATCAGCATGAATAAACTTAATATTATTCTAATAGGCTCTCTGCATTTAATTATAAATATAATTTAAGTTGTTGATGTAAAATGGCAGAGTTAAATCAATCACTCTCTTGATACGATTCACACCATTGTAAGAGATACCAATTCGTTTATAGATGTTGGCTATAGACTAAGCAGAGATCTTCAACTCAGGGAATTGGCGATGAAACATAGTAGCTCGTTGGTCTAAAGAGAAGTGAGCCCATACTTTAAAGTTTTCTCATTAATAAGATAGTAAATATGCTTCTATAGAAACTTTGACTACCTCTTAGGCTTAGAATTTAGCTACTATTGCTTTAATTATAGTGCTATAAGACAGTGGGAGCGAACAGTTGACGGACTACGCTTTAAAAGCATTGCAATTGACTTATAGTTCAGTACTGGTTTGACTTATTCACTATAAATATCACATCCATAACGCAGTTTATACACTAAATCTATATAATCTTCATCATAAATAGACCCCAAAAGCTTGCTATTTTTGTCTCGCATTTAATTAATAACCCCAACCCCTAACAAATTCCCTACAAATCAAAGCACTTATAAACCTCATTAAGGGGTTTTGGGGTTTTGAATGCAGATGAGTGATATCCATCATTCTATTATCATGCTTGTATAAATAACTAAGAATTATTTTAAGTAGATGATTAAGTCATTCGATTTGTTCCGCATTCTTGAACTTATATTCAAATTGAGAGAAATATCGAAGATTTATTTCGTGAGTATAATATACATTTTATGAAAGTATCAGTTAGAGATAACTGAAACCATTTTTATCTGCTTCTCTTTGTTTTCTCTATTTGTGTCTAAAGCATCTATTTGGAGATTATTGAAAGTAATTTTTGCGTGCTAGCAGTCAAGCAGTCAGTCATAAAAAGCAAAGCCATATTAATTTAGTGTTCTTCATTGCTAAGTAACAAAGTTGTCAGAGATGTTCCCACAGGAGATAAGTTTATTTTCTTGTTTGACATTTTTAAGAATCAGAACTCAATCTCTTAATTGCTTGTACAAGGGCCTCTTTCAATTTGTACAAATATTAGCGCTAAAATCTTAACTAATTTGAATAAATGTTGTATAAGCGAACTTAAATAAGCTGAGTTTTTTATATCATATTTATAGATTGCTCACAATCCCTATTTCGTCATAGATAAAAAGTGCTCATTTGTTAGAGGTTTGGAGTTTTAAAAATATTTTGATTTATATAAGATTTTTAATGATGTTCTTATCGTTTGATAAATAGATTTCTAAAGTTAGCCAAATCTTGTAAATTTTGAGATTTGACTTTCGTAAAAGGTGCAACTTGAAATTAAGATTTCGAGGCTATGACTATGTTTCGCCTTAATTGAATTTTCAAACCTCAATAATATTTACTTTCTCTACAATGCTTTATCTTTGCGTTTTCATATCTGCCGAAGGGAACCATGTCATTTCTTGCAAAGTTATGATTTATACTTTTATTAAGAATGAGATTAAAGACAATAATTTGCTTAAAATGCGTTGACGTAATTCTATCATCAATATTTCTTTTTCATCACAATCAAAGTATATGAACTTTATATCTCAGTTTTTGAGACCCTGAGCACTCTACTTCACTCTAAAAGTTAAAGGAAAAGGCACGCAAGTATCATTGAAACATTTGCAATTTAAATATATTTTGAATGCAGATGAGTGATATCCATCATTCTATTATCATGCTTGTATAAATAACTAAGAATTATTTAAAGTAGATGATTAAGTCATTCAATTTGTTCCGCATTCTTGAGCTTATATTCAAATAGAGAGAAATATCGAAGATATATTTCGTGAGTATACTAATATACATTTAATGAAAGTATCAGTTAGAGATAACTGAAACGATTTTTATCTGCTTCTCTTTGTTTTCTCTTTTTGTGTCTAAAGCATCTATTTGGAGATTATTGAAAGTAATTTTTGCGTGCTAGCAGTCAAGCAGTCAGTCATAAAAAGCAAAGCCATATTAATTTAGTGTTCTTCATTGCTAAGTAACAAAGTTGTCAGAGATGTTCCCACAGGAGATAAGTTTATTTTCTTGTTTGACATTTCTAATAATCAGAACTCAATCTCTTAATTGCTTGTGCAAGGGCCTCTTTCAATTTGTACAAATAGTAGCGCTAGAATCTTAACTTATTTGAATAATTGTTGTATAAGCGAACTTAAATAAGCTTAGTTTTTTATATCATATTTATAGATTGCTCACAATCCTTATTTCGTCATAGATAAAAAGTGCTCATTTGTTATGGGGTTTGGAGTTTTAAAAATATTTTGATTTATATAAGATTCTTAATGATGTTCTTATCGTTTGATAAATAGATTTCTAAAGTTAGCAAATCTTGTAAATTTTGAGAATTGACTTTCTTAAAAGGTGCAACTTGAAATTAAGATTTCGAGGCTATGACTATGTTTCGCCTTAATTGAATTGTCAAGCCTCAATAATATTTACATTCTCTACAATGCTTTATCTTTGCGTTTTCATATCTGCCGACGGGAACCATGTCATTTCTTGCAAAGTTATGATTTATGCTTTTATTAAAAATGAGATTAAAGACAATAATTTGCTTAAAATGCGTTGACGTAATTCTATCATCAATATTTCTTTTTCATCACAATCAAAGTATATGAACTTTATACCTCTGTTACTTTGAGACCCTGAGCACTCTACTTCACTCTATAAGTTAAAGGAAAAGGCACGCAAGTATCATTGAAACATTTGCAATTTAAATTTATTTTATGAATGCAGATGAGTGATATCCATCATTCTATTATCATGCTTGTATAAATAACTAAGAATTATTTTAAGTAGATGATTAAGTCA
>ARYC01019386.1:0-21360 GCA_000711775.1 Oxytricha trifallax | reverse complement strand
GACTGTATCTATCTTCAAGTCATGCATCAAGTGATAGAGTAGGAGTTTCTTGTAGTGGACTTTCAATAACCCCCAATATAATTCAATTCCATTGAACTGAGGACTGTAGGGAACATTAAATAAAGGTGTTATATTTAGGCGTTCATATTCCTTCCTTGTGTCTTTAGTTTTATGGACAGATAAGTTATCTACAAACAGAATAATCTCTTAGTCGGCGTACTTATCTCTGAGTTAATATAAGAACTTTATGTATTATTCGGTCTTTATTGAGCGAGGGTGGATAACATAAGTCTCGAGGCCATTATCTTCGCTTATTCAACCAAGAATTGCATGAGTTTAAACCTTAACCTTTTAATCATATACTTCAATGTTGCTATATCTTTTATACCAAGACCTTGATATGAAGGTATTAAACGTGAATACTGCCTCATTAGCGTGTATGAACTTAATGTTATTAGTAATAGCCCTCTGCATTTAATCGAATATATATTTTAAATTATCCTTATAAAATGAAACATTAAAATCAATCACTCTCTTTATGCGATTGACTGTCTTGTAAGATATTCCGTTCTTTTTATATATGTTAGCTATCGATTAAGCAGAGATATGAAGCTCAGGAAATTGGCGATGAAACATCACAGCTCTCTAGGCCAGAGAGAAGTGAGCCCAGTATTAAAGAGTCTTATCATAAATAAGATAATTGATATGATGCTGCTAAAATTTAAGAGGTCTTTTAGGCTTAAAATAAAGTTGCTATCTCTTTAAATTCAATGCTAATAGACAGTGAGACCTCACAGTTGCAGGAGATTTATGGAGCAGTCTTGCTATAGATGTGTAATTAAGGATAGGTTTGAGTTAATCACTATAATCATCGCACCCATAACGCAACTTAAACAATAAATCTATATACTCAGTGTCATAAACTGACCCCAAACTTCGCATATACTCACTTAAATTACTAACATTTAAACATTAAACCCCTACATAAACCCTATTAAAACCCTAATAAAGTATGCGTTAATAGTCTACTTTTATCAATCAAAAACTCAATCAAACTACTGAAAGGGTTTTGGGGTTTTGAATGGCATATAAATATAAAAATATACTTTACCATATTTAATTATATTATAGATGAAACTATTAGGTAAAGAGTACAATCACTTTATAAATTGCTAAAAGGCTACAACACTAGTTTCAAACAAGGCCACTTACAATCAATTCTTCATAAAATGGAAATTGTAATAAAATATTTCTACATAATGAACTAGTATAAACCAATTGAATAATTTCAATTTTATTATAAAGTACAGAAATTCAAAGATATTAAATAAAATAAATGGCAGAGTTACCACAAGACTATTTCGATTCTGAATACTTGAAAAGTCTAGTATAATAAAATCATTTGCTCTCATAATCCCTGAATTCTTTTGATCGTTGGGGCTTAACACCTATTATCCATGCAATTAACAATAAAAATTGGAATTTCTTGGAGGTAATGCTTATTTTATATATATATATATAATTACAAAAATTTAAATTAAATTAAAACATGTGTTAAGTTAGAGAAATTTCATAGTAAACTATTAATAATTAAATCGTTTATGCTATAAAGCAATCATTCCTATTCATTAACTTACCTAATATTTGAGCAAGAGGGCATCGAAAGTTAAGATCTTAAAGTCAATGATTTGCACATATTTATTTGATTAATTTTTAATTAAAACATTAAATAAAATGATAACTACTGCTGTAATGGCTTTTATTATAATAAGCATGTTTATTTTCCTTAAATAAATATATTTTTATAAATGCTTTTATTACGCTATGCATAAACTCAGCCCAGAGGACTCTGTAAAAGTCTTAAGTATTTTGAGTAGATGGATGACAGAGTGGATGACTAAGAGCGAACAAGATAAGTTCATCAACTACATGTAGCAATCAATTAAACATAGGAATAAATGGGAATATCTTTTTAAATATCTATGCTTATTGAAATTCATTACTTTAATTCCTCTTGCGTATATAATTAAAAATATATATTATTGTTTTATCAGATAAATCCTCCACATTAATAAACTTAGTCAAGAAGATTAGAAATTGTAAATAAATAAGAACGAAATTGATGTGAATCCCAATATTAAAAGTGATGATTTGCAAAATAAGGGCTCAATGGAATCATCAAGATATTTAATTTTTGATTATTATGATAAAAACATGCATTTTTCTAATTTTAAATTTAAAGACATAAAAACGTGCTCAGTTATCATGAAAATTATACAAAAAAATAAAATTAATAGGAGGGAGGATCAAATTAAAACATATTAAATGTTTTTATGGACTATGCTAAAGGAGTGTTTTGTATTTTCTTGGAAAAATATTTTTTAAAAATATGCAAAATATTGCTAATAAGCATTTAAATTATTTTTATCAAATATATTTTAAGTTAAATATGGAAAAGTGAATTTTAGAGTAAAAATAAAATAATTTCAATCAGGTATATAATATGGACAAATTTAATACAAATCATTTTATATTTTTAAAAATCAATAATTAAATACTAAAGCAATATATTTATAGATAAAGTTAGTATTTATTTAATTCAAAGTAATAAATAATTTAAAAAATGTTTTATTCTAATTAAATACTTCTAATAATATATAAAACACATTTTCATAATAAATTCTATTCTAGCTATACAATAGGTAATAATTTCTCATATTTTATAAAGATTCAAAAATATAATTGAAAAAGTTGGAGATCTGATGACTGTTAAATTATACGAAGAAATTCAATCCTAATTAATATTAAAAATATTTATTAACTTTAAAATTTACAATCAATTTAATACATTTAAATAATGAATTCTTATTCAATAATAAACTACAAATATTTTAAGTTATTTTAGGTTTATGATTAAAGAATCCAAATATAACTTAATTTACTTTTTCATTTTATTCATAAATATAACTTGTCCTTGTTCCTATCTTTATGCAACAAATTCTTTGATGAAGGGGATCCAAAAATAGTTAAATTTGGTTCAGGTTTTTAGAACATCATAGTAATTTTTCAAATTTTACAAAATTATAAATTTTTTATATTGTAATTGATATATTTATCTAAAATTAATTATTAATTTTTTTATTAAAATATTTTTTCACGAACAATAAGATCATATTATTGATAAATAAATTTTTTTTTTATGTTAAATTTCCTATTTTAAACTTTTAATAGATCCATAAAAAATAATTCTTTATAATTCTATATATATATATTTATATATATATATATATGAATTAGAGATTTTAGATGAATGAAGTGAAGATAATCATTAACATTATCTAAATTTGCTAATAAAATCAATAAATTCTAGATAAAATAATTCAAATTTTATTATATGAGGAATAAGTGGCACCCACATAAATTTGATTTACCTTATAGTTTCCCATTTGAACTAGATTCTTCTTACCATTCTTAATAAATTTTTATATTGATAAATTTCTCTATAAATATAATTTTAAATTTGTGCTAAATGTGTTAAAATTAATGTATTCTTTTCTATTAAAGTGGATTCTACTGAACTAAGGAAACAGAAACCCAGAATTAATAGAGAAAATCTTTAAGGATATGGATCATAATTATTTCAAGACATTCGCTCTTGAGATAACATGTCTCATTGGCAAATAAATTGGCACTAATAATCACATGTTCCTCAAATATTTCAAGGAATTAAGTCTTATCTATGTGGCAGAGAGTTAACAGTAGAGAGCTACTTCTTGGAAACATAGTAAGATAAATATAAATTTAATAATTAATATATTTAATTAACAATGGAAAAATATAGCAACTTTAATGAGGATAATTTCGGATTTATTATTTTTAAATAATTAAGAAAATAGTAGGCTAAGGAAGCAGATAAAGAGAACTGGCAATATGATTTAATTCCACCACTTATACAATAATACTACGATGCAAGTAATTATGAAAATATGATAGCAACTCTACTTGAAGTTTTACTAGAAAACTAAAACGATGATATGGCAGAGACTTTACTAGATGCTCAACAGAGGATATATCTAACAGATTACTTGTTATAATTTTAATTTATATAGGAAATAAATTTATGTATAGTTGATATTTTTAGATTTAAGATTCATTAATGAAGAAAATTCAGAATGCTTGCTTGAGATACTTGAGATCAGATCTCCTGCTTAAATTTGGATTTATCAATATTTATAAAGTTGCTGATCATAAATATATCTTTACTGTTAAAATATGTTAAAGTTCTAAATTATTTATAATTTGATTTATGATCATAGTGAAATAATGGAGAACTTAAATGCAAAAGTGACTATTAAACAATTATAGCATCATAATGCTTATAAGAGGTTCCTTAATAATGGATTGGAAGATAAACTCAACACTATTGGAATTTAATATGTAAGTTTTGATTCACTTAATAAGTTAGATAATATATATATTATGATTCTACTATAAAGTAAAAAAGTTAAATAAAATAAAGATAAAAAATTATTAGGGATTATCAATAAATTTAAAGTATAATAAAATAAATCTAATAAATTTAAGAAAATGCACAGTATGTTGCTTTTAAGTTATGAAAACTCAGGGAAACGTGGAGGAGTGAAAAGCAAATCATATATCTCAAGCGATGCTCCCTAGTATTTTAAATAAAATTCCAATGTACCAGTTTTGGATGTTAAACAAGTGGAAAGATAGAGAAAGTTTGAACTCAAAAATAAATATGGTAAGTTTAATTATGATAATAAATGATGCCATTCTGTATCCATTTTAATTTTATTACTCAATAATTTATTACAAAAGTTGGGTCTATTTTCAACGCTATAATCTTATTATTATCAAAAATTTAAATAACTTAATTTGTCTGTTAGCACTTGGTATATCTAAAGACTGGAACCCTATATTGGTAAATTAGTCAAGTGTGAAACATGATGACGGTCAAAACACAATGCCTTATCAAGAGGAGCATTCAAGATAAAATACCTTGAGAAAACTAAAACAAAATGAGATGAGAGATATTCTATAAAACAGTTAGTGTCATATATTTAGCAATTTGATTAAATATACTTGAAATAATTGCTTAATCATTTTAACATGTAAACAGTAGTAATGTGAATGGATAAAATACAAAAAGAGATTATAGTCAATAAATTACTTCAAGAAATTATAGAAATAGCTCAATCGAGCAACCTTCATCCCAAACTTTTAATTCAAAATATATTGTATAAATTTATAATCAGGTTATACCTTATTAAATTAATATAAAACTTAGTAGTAGTCTCTATCTCCTCTTAAAAAAATCTCAACCAAACTCTTGGTAAACGCAAATAAATAAAAATACTTAGAATCTCAGTAAAAACTGTTAAACTAAAGCAACCTAGCTCTAAACTAAAATCATGAGTCAGTCTACTCAAGTGACTTAAAGAATTATGTCTCTAATTTCAACATAAAAGATTAATTTCATGATAAAAATGGAAATAGCGACATTAAAATACCCTAATTAGCGATATAAGTGTATAACGTACTCACTGATAAAATAAATTAATATCAGCCACCTGATTTACCAATTTATGAAGATTAGAAATATCAGAAGAAGTAAGTTATAAAATTGTGTCTGTTAAAAAATGTTGTAGTTACTAGAGATTACTGAATCATGAGAAATCATTTAATAAGAAAGTGGGCTATTTCACTTATGAAGTCAAGAACAAATATTAAGCGAGTATAATTAAAATGTGGAGACTGTTAAAATTAAATAAAAAAAGAGATCAAATAGAATTATGTTCATATCAATACACATGTGTTAAGATCAAACAGTCACTAATTTGAATTAAGTTTGAATATAAGCTTATATATCTTTAATTAATTAATCAACTATCTAAAAATGGAATTTTTGTTTTTTTCAACTTTTCTGATTTATTTCTATTTTAGGGCAGTGAACTAGTTGATGCTGTAGCTGATCTTTAAGTTTTTCATAAATTTTTCATAGATATCTTCATCATATCTTCAGGGTATCTTCAGGATATCTTCCTCAAAAAATAAAAAGTGTGGAGAGTGTGGAGTTTAACAATAATAACAACAACAATAATAGCAACAATAATAGCAATAGCACTAATAAAATCAATATCAAGCATTGTCAAAGTCTGGGGATTTTTCCCAAAAAATCCAAATTTTAAGAAAATTGATGTCTAAATACTTAGTGTTGAAGATGACAATCAAGATGATGATTATGAATATGAAAAAAATCTCTGATTTTTAATATTTTGAAATTCCATTAGAATTTCAAACAGACTTTAACAATGCTTGATATTGATTTTTTTAGTGTTATTGCTACTATTGTTACTGTTATTGCTACTATTATTATTGTTAAACTCCACACTCTCCACACTTTTTATTTTTTGAGGAAGATATCCTGAAGATACCCTGAAGATATGATGAAGATATCTATGAAAAATTTTAAGAAAAACTTAAAGATCAGCTACAGCATCAACTAGTTCACTGCCCTAAAATAGAAATGAATCAGAAAAGTTGAAAAAAACAAAAATTCCATTTTTAGATAGTTGATTAATTAATTCAAGATATATAAGCTTATATTCAAACTTAATTCAAATTAGTGACTGTTTGATCTTAATACATGTGTATTGATATGAACATAATTTTATTTGATCTCTTTTTTGATTTTATTTTAACAGTCTCCACATTTTAATTATACTCGCTTAATAAGAGTTATAGAGACATTTAAGAAATGACTAGTCTTATATTGATAAAGAAGAGAGGTTCGTTCATGGTGTGTTTTAATCTTTTTCTTATATAGCGATGAAGAATATGTAAATCCTGAAAATAAATGCAGTAGGACAAGTTTACATCATTCTAATATTGAGACAAGTCCATCAAAAGGGATTCCTTCAAAACATAAAAGAAGTTCTTTACTACTTCAGAGAATAACGAGCAATTAAATTGCAAATTCCAGGATAAGATTGAGGTCAAAATATACTACTACATCTAATAACACAATGACTAAAGGAACTGTGACAAACAACAAGTAGTCCAGCACTTTATTGCTTAATTAGGAATCAAGAGCCACTCTAAATAATACATTTTTGTTAATTTGTAATAATTCCTATCACTAATTAGTGTTTTGATTATTATATATGCACTATCAATACAAATCTGTAGCATTATGACTATCAAAACACAAGCTTAGAAATGCTTCCCTCTCTGAAATAATCTCACTTCAGCAGAAACTAATCAGTGATAAAGTAAGATCAAAATACTACCAGTAAATATGGAGTGAAAACTGCTCTTCTATATGGATCACAAAGCGAATTAAGAAGTGACTTAGATACTAGTGCGATCTCTTATAATAATAAAAATTTTCAAAGTATTAATGAGAAGAGCATCATGAACCTTATTGGAGGAGATAAGCAAATGGATTAGCTTATAATCTATATATTTGTTTAATGTCAATTTTATAAACTGAATTTAATTCAATGGGATTGAGGTATTATTTTTAATAAATTATAAGAACTACTTCAAGAGAAAGTAACAGAAATCCGTACAACCAAACATTCGTGAGAAATATCGCTTGGAATATCTCAATTCAAAATAAATCCAGTATCTCGAATAAATTCAAGATTTCACAGAGACTAAAGAGGCGACAAGATATTAACATATGAGTGAGCTTGAGCAAATTAAAGAATTTGATGAGAAGCATTGCCAGAGTATTAGTAGCATTAGCAATTTACCAAGGATTAAGAGTAAGTATCAAATGGGTCAAAGTCAAAATAGAATGTGAAAATAGTCAAGAATTATAACAGAAAAGTTAGGACATATAATTATGTTACAAGTCTATAGGAATAGTTATTAATTCAAATAGAAATAAAATATTCTAAATTTCTTTAATAAAATATAATTTGAAAGTTGTGATAAGTTTATCCCAATTTAATCAAATATTTTTGAATAAAATATAATATAACTCATTAATTGTAATATCTTCGATTAATAATAGTGAAATATAAATCACTATTAATCTTATATTTAGACCTTAATGGTAATTATTCCAGTGATATCACCTCTTAATTGCACATCGCCACTTGGATCATCATCTTCTTATGCCTTTTCCTCAATATACTTATAAATAAAAATATACAAATTATTTAATTTTATTTGGAGATTAATATATATAATTATTTAAGTTTATTGTAGTCAATGCCTGTTACAGTTAATTTCTCTTTATAAACCCATAATAAATAAATCAAAAATAAGCTTAAAATAAAAATAACTCAAATTAATTTATTTATTTTTTAAAATACAAAATTTTGAATGTGATAAATTAGATTTAAACAAATTATTTAGGTAGTACAAATTTAAAACATAAACTTTACCAATCAATTATTAATTCAAAATTATTTATTCAAGGAATTATTATATTAAGACTGCAGATGACAAAAAAATAATGAAAATTTAATCTCTTGGAATTTAAAGTATTGTATTTTTTAATTTTTTATAATTATTAAGGTTTAAAGCGATGAATCATTATGAATTTCTTTTGCATCATGTTTTTTGTCATCGTATTGATATCTAAATTTCAATGCTACTATATTAAATTAAAAAATTTAACACCTAGTTGCAAATTTTTAACACATTAATGCTGCTATTTATAATTTTAATTTTATATTGGGAAGTTAGTCTACAAATGCACTAGCAGCATTCATAACAGATAGTATGTGAATGGGATCTTCAACTAAAAATCTCTCAACTATTTAAATAGGATCCTAATTTTGACTCTCATATTTATAGTTCAAAATTATCATACATATAATTATTATTGAATTGAGTTTTTATTTAGCAATTATTGAAAAAAATAATTATATTTATAGTGTTTTAAGACACTTTAGAAGAATGTTTGAGCTTCAACTTATACGATAACCATTGGTTTTATATAAGGTTTTACCTGACCAGGCTTATTTTTGGGATCATCCTACTTCTTAGATTTTATGAATTGCTTAAACTTATTTATTAATTTAGTTTAAACTAAGCGGTTTTTGGGGTAAATATATAGTACTATTCAATAAAAATCTTTTGGAAAATCAAAAATATACCTGAAATATATTATAAAGAGTTTACTCAGATTAATTTGACCAGCAATTCTATCATTCATAGCTTCAATCAACTAGCGGCATCTAGGAAGAAAAGCATATTCTGATATAATAATTTAACCCTTCTAAGTATCAAAAGCGAATTTGATGTCAACATCTCCATAATGAGACTTCAATTCAATTTATTAATTTATCTTATCATATTATATATAAGCTACTAAGCTTAAATAATCAAATTGAAAATGACTATTAATAATATCGTTTAATATTTTAATTCAAAAGCTTCCTTGACATATTTCACTAGATTTTGCTATAAATCAAATTTAAGCTCTTGAACAGTCATTAATTTAAGCGTGAGTGATTCAAAAGTCACATTTTCAAATTGTTTGTTGTAAAGCATACCATATAGAGTTAAATTTCATTTATTTTTATTGAAAAATTCAAATAACATTTAATAAGCTCTGAATTGAAGAAACTCATAGGTATGCTGAGAGTAACAAAATTAATTGAAATATAATTGTCAGAAAAGTGAATAATATTAATAATTTTAGTAACTTAATAATTAAAATCTTAAAATATGCAAGAATCTTAAAAAGAGGAAGAAAAGCATCAGAAAAGTGATAGTAAAGATAAGCCAGAGACAAAGCCTAAAGTAGTCAAGCCTTTCAAGAAACGGATGATACCGTTATCTAATTCTTTAAATGTTATTAGCAACTACAAGAAATTTCGCATAATAATAATAATAATAATAATAATTACTTTAATTTATTTATCTGAGACTAGTAAGATGGACAAATTTGTTGAATACCTCTATTAAGAAGTATCAATTAAATGATAATTGTTATACATTTAAAACATTCTAGGATTTAGTTTTAAAATTATATATTAAATCAAATCAACTTAGAAGCCTTACCTAGCTAATCTGATCAGAGACTACATCCAACTTAATGGTGAGTATCTCTTGTCGTTAAGCGACTCATCTGGTGACTACTTAACTCATCATGTATGTACTATGTTACATGATGGGGATGAAAATCTATTGAAGGAGGTTCTATAATATTTGCTCAATCAAAGTGAGGATGTAAGAGTCAATAATAAATTTTTTACTTTGTCTTTGAGTCTATATTTATTTATAAATTGTGATTAATGAGATAAAATAATGAATTTGAGTCAACTAATTATTAAACTCATTAACACATCTTTAGATTGTTGAGGAAACTTCCTACGCCAACTTCATGAAAGGATTATCCAATAAATAATTTCTTATATTTAGAGACTTTATTAATATTTTACTTTTTTAAAGATTAATTAGCAGCAGAACAGTAGATTTTTCTGAAGAAGTGAAAGATAAAGATACAATTGCCTCAGATCAAAAATGGTAAAACGGTCTTATTTAAACATAACAGGTATATTCTTTGATATAACTTTGACATATATTAACTTTTAGATAAATATTGGAAACTCTCTCAATCAAACACCACTTCACTTTTTTAATATATTGAATTCACTTCTTATTATTTTCACACAAACTAATTGAATATATTATAATATATCTTTTATCACTTATTGGCTTCTCATAAAAAGCCAAGGCTCCTTCAAACTTTTCTGGAAGTAATCTTAGACGATTAATATTCACATATTAATTTCAATCCGAATGTATCAGACTCCTCAGACCGCACTTTCATGCATATATTGCTTGAGAAAAATCTGTTGAAAAGTTACGAGAAAATATCATTGCTATATGGAGATAGATTAAACTTGGATTAGAGCGATAAGTTTCAAAATCATACTATTGTAAGTATGAATATAAAATTATATGGTTTTAGATGGTCTATAAGAGATTGAAGAATATAAAAAAATATAAATATTGTTGTAAAGTGGATATGAAATATTAAAAATAATAAGTCAAAAGATAGATAGATATAACTTAATAAATTGATAATAATAATAATTATAAATTTGGGTAACTAAAAATGAATAAAGTATCTCAGTAAAGTACAAGTTAAAGTATTCTTGAATTTGATGCAGAATTTATCCATTAAGAAGAGCCACTTATCGATAATGAAGGTAGGATTAAATGTTTAATAATATTTTATATTTAGATCGATATAGAATCGACGATTAGTTGGATTAATCTGAGGTTTCATCCTCTAGAGGCAGTTAAGATGCTAGAGTAAGTTGCTATAAATAGAAAACGTTAATTTAAATAACATTTTATCAGTTTTCAGAGACAACAGTTAGAGATAGGACAGAGTCAGAAATTATGGAGCTTAGCTAGATAGAACCCAGAAGATTCGAAATGTATAAAATTTACAATAAAAAGCGAGATAAAATTAAGCCATTTATTGATAATAGGATTTCGACATCTAAATATAACTTGTTTACATTTATTCCTAAGAATCTGTTCTATCAGTTCAGCAAAATGTCAAATGTCTACTTTTTAATGATGGCTCTTTTAGAGGTATGTTAACTTGTATTAGCTTAACTTTTTTATAGCTAATACCAGCAATTTCAGATTCTGGAGGAGCACCAATAATGCTCATGCCCCTTTCATTTGTGGTGTTTGTATCTATGATTAAAGATATTTTCGAAGATATGAAGCGTCACCAAAGCGATAACTTAGAAAATAATAGGCTTGTGAGAGCAGCAAATCCCTAAACTGGGGAATTTGATACTATTCTATGGAAAGACTTACATGTCGGAATGGTTGTGAAAATTCATTGTGATGAGTTCTTTCCTGCGGATATTGCTTTGTTAAATAGTTCAGCTTTGAAGGGAATTTGTTACATAGAAACAAAGAATCTAGATGGGGAGACTAATTTGAAACATAAATCTGCAAATAAGGAAACTGTCTAGATGGCCACGAATGATTAAGAAGCAATTAAATGCATGAAAAATGCTAGAGTTGAGTGTGAAAATCCAAATGAGATGCTTTATAAATTTGAGGGAACTTTAATTTGTTAATAGAACCTACATACCACTTAGTGTTGATCAAATCTTGTTAAGAGGTAGCAGTTTGAGAAATACTGAATACGTTTATGGAGTAGTAATTTTCACTGGTCATGAAACTAAAATTATGAAAAACTCTGCGAAGTCTAAAGCTAAGTTCTCAAAACTTGAAAGATCAACAAACAACTACATCCTTGTCATAGTTCTTATGCAATTCATCATGAGTTTTATAGGAGCAATTGCAAATACTATCTGGGAGATTATTTATAAAGAAAATTTTACATATATTCTGTCTACTGATCAAATTACAAGGTCATTTATGCTTAATTTAGTAATCCTATGGGGCACATGGTTTTTAAGTTTTGTTAATATTGTGCCAATTTCATTAATAGTTACTCTGGAAATGGTAAAGTTCATTTAAGCTGCATTTATTTAATGGGATGTCTCTATTTATGATACTTAAAAAGATCTTTGTAAACTAAGAAATTATAAATATATTAAAGTACATTTGAATTGGGAAAATTAAGAAAATGAAATTATAAATACCGTCAATTACCATCTTTTAAAATACATTTAAAATATGTTATAAATTTTGTTAATAGTTAAGTATACTGATGTTTATTAATTAACAAAGATGTCTTTTTCAGTCAAGTTTAGACTCACTTGTATTTTCTTTGAAATTTATTGTAGCGTAAGTATAAATAATCAACACCAGCTAAATCAATACTTATGGGATTTAATTTTATTCTCTTCCATCTCTCCAAAATTAAAATTATTATAATAATTTATATTTAATTTAGATTTTTATATACATTAACTAATAAAGATCAATCTCGTTTTGCTTTTAGTAGAACATAAATAACAGAAGTTATTTCTTTTACAAATCTATTTTTAATGTTTTTCCTAAGTTATTCTCAATTATATAATATTTTAATTTAATTATATAAAATCTAAGACTTTATTTTAATTTACCAAAGTGCAAACATCAAACTTAAACGAGGAGCTAGGTACAGTCCACTATATCTTCTCCGACAAGACCGGAACTTTGACTTAAAATGTGATGGAATTCAAGCGCTTTTCAGCTGGTCCAAAGTCTTACGGGAAAGACTGCCCCACTCCCTCCAACAAATACTTGAAAGAAATTCAACAAAGAAAGATCTCAAATGTGAATTTTTATGATCCATCTGTGGAGAGTGACATGATAGCTGGCAGTCCGAATTACTACTATTTATAGAACTTTTTTGAAATATTGGCTGTTTGTCACACAATCATTGTGGAGGAGAAAGATGGGGAACTTGTCTATAATGCCTCATCCCCGGATGAACTTGCACTAGTTAACGCAGCTAAATATTTTGATTATACCTTTGTGGGTCGTGATGAAGACAATAATATCACCAAACAATTTATATATTCTATGTAAATTACCATAAAATATAATGAATAAAATCACGATCAACATAAAAGGCAAGGTCAAGAAATTTAAATTGCTAAATTTGATTGAATTCACAAGTACCAGGAAGAGAATGACAGTTATAGTAAAAGGGGAAGATGGAAAAATTAAAGTTATGTGCAAGGGTGCAGATAGTATCATTATCCCAAGATTTAATAGAAATTTCATTTATTAAATAAATTTATATCATGATATATAGGAACAATTTTATTAATTTTGATTGCATCCATCTAGTAATATTATAGATAAAACCATAAAATACTTGGATAAATATGCAAAAGAAGGTCTTAGAACACTCCTAGTAGCTGAGAAAGAAATTTAAATATATTATATTTTTTTAATTTATGAAATACTTACTTTAAGAGTGATTTGAGTTTTTTTATAGCTTTTTCTATGACATAAAATTTAATTATTTAGGGAAATCTCTCAAGATTTCTATGAATAATGGAGAGCTGAATACGATAATGCTCTGGTATCTCCCTATAACAGAGAGGAAGCAATCAATAAAGTAGCTGAGAAAATAGAGCAAGATTTTAATCTCATTGGCTCCACAGCTATCGAAGATAAACTACAGGAAGACGTAGAGGATACTATCAAGTTCATCAAGGAAGCAGGTATTAAGATATGGGTGCTTACTGGCGACAAAATTGAAACTGCCATTAATATCTTAATGAAATATTTTTAAATATTTATTGATTAGCAAAAGTAAAACTTTAAGTTCTTTGAATTGTATTTAAAATATCGGCTTTTCATGTTCTCTATTGAATCCAGAAATGGAGACTTTCATAATTGATGAAAAACGCACAAAAGATATTATGCTCTAAATAACTCAACATCGCAGAGATTAAAAGCTAACCGAACTTGTGAGATAAAACTCAGTCATTGTCTCTGGAGACTCTCTGCTTAAGATTTGCAAGAACTCTAGAGTGAGAGATGAGTTTCTGGAATTGGCTTAAGCTGCACAAGTCGTATTAGCATGCAGAGTTTCACCTAAGTAGAAAGCTGAGATTGTCACTATGGTTAGATTTAAAAATAAGGAAATGACAACTCTTTCTATTGGAGATGGAGCTAATGATGTCAATATGATAAACTGTGTTTAAAATTGGAGTATTTAAGTTTAATAGAGTAAATTATTTTGAGTCCCAAGTTTATCAGCTGCACATGTAGGTATTGGAATAAGTGGGTTAGAAGGATAGTAAGCAGCAAGAGCCAGTGACTATGCAATTGGTTAATTTAAATTCCTGAAAACTTTATTGTTTATACATGGAAGAGAAGCTTATAGAAGAAACAGTTACTTAATCTGTTACATGTTCTATAAAAACATCATTTTTGTATTCCCGTTGTTCTGGTATGGTGTATGCTCAGTGTACTCTGGTGTCACATTCTATGATTCTTATCTTTATCAACTGTTCAATTTATTCTTCACTAGCAATCCAATCATGTATTTTGCATTCATAATAGTCAATAGACTAAATAAGCATAAGATAACATGATATTTAAACTAGATATGATGAGGGTGAAGCAGTGTTTTTTATTACAACTAAATTATTATAAATTATATTTTTATATAAATTGAATGAGGTTAGATTTATTAGAGCATATAAATGAAATAAATGACATTTTTTGTTTGAAAAATTTGAACAATTAAAATATTCATATGGTTATAAAATTATTTATTATCTATTTTTGTATAATTTATATTTTAAATAATTTTTAAAAAAATCGTGATTGTTTGATTATGAATTCACTAAACATCAATTCATGACTGACCCCAAACATTACCAACTAGGCTTAAAGAGTAAGTTTTTCAAATAATATATCTTAACATATCCTAAATAGATCAATGCTTCAGCAGATGGGTCTTCTGGAGATGGATATTTTATGGTGCATGGTAAGGAGCGCTGGTTGCCTTCTTCTGTATTTACTCAATGGAAACAATTAATCATAACAATGGTAGAACCAGCGAGTTGATGGTCGATGGCTAGTTTGTCTATATGGGCGTAGTTACTCTAGTCAACATATAAATTAGCTTAGCAATTAAATAAAAATGTTCTTTTGATTAGGTTGGTCTTCAAAATTTGATTGAAACATCAAGATTCTCTCATCAGCAAACACTCAAGACTTCTTTAGTATTTTCTTGTCTTTAG
The DNA here is from genome assembly GCA_000711775.1 of Oxytricha trifallax. Classification (NCBI taxonomy): domain Eukaryota; phylum Ciliophora; class Spirotrichea; order Sporadotrichida; family Oxytrichidae; genus Oxytricha; species Oxytricha trifallax. The sequence continues at coordinate 5,683 of ARYC01019386.1, read as the reverse complement.
GTAGTATATTTGCATTTGTGATATTCTTCTACATTTTCAACTTGTTCGATGCCTTCCCAGATATCTATAAGCTCTTTGGAATAGTATTCACAAATACTCTGTGCTATATAGCTATTTTCTTTGTTGGTGGAGCCTGTATCTTGGTTGATAACGGCTTGAATTTGGCTTAATATGAGATTAAGCAATTGTCTGAGTTGCAAGAAAGAGCCAGAAAAAAGAAAATGGAGTAAATTTGTTTTAACTATATATCTTTATTGATCTGGCATTTGTTTATATTTTTATGGTTTATATGATTAAGCATGATAATGCTATTTAAAGAAGAAGAGTCACAACACTTAATCGTAAGTTTAATAACTATATAATTTACATATTTATATTAACCATCTTTATTAGACCGTGGTTTTGCATTTTCTCAGGAAGCAGGTCACACCCCTCAAATCACAGAAAATCTCTTCAAAAAGATCAGAAATGGAATAACTGGGAATTTCAAGCCCAGAGTAGTTAGAAATGGTTCAATATTTATTGACAAGGACTCATAAAAACCACAACTATAATCTATCGATGAATCAATCGATGAAGATTACAAAGCTCCAGATTTCGATGCTACAATTAAAGAAACATTTACTGCTAAATTATTTAATTTTAAATTGAATAATTCATTTAACCAGTTTTATTTTCTTATTGCTAAATCAGTTCTTTGTATTTGTTCAAATTAATTAATTAATAGTTTAGAATTCATTGAACTATATAATTTTGAAATATTTATAAAAAAAAGTCATATACCTCCAATATTTATATCTTGTTTTGAAATAAATTATCATTAAATTTGATTATATTTATATTTTTATAATAATAGCAGAGAAAGCATAAATCATAATTATTTTGATGGAACTTATGATATTACTAAGTCTATTAATCAATGAGTCAGACATTAATAGTAATATTTGTTAAAACATTACTAAAATATATATTAATTTTGTAATTTTAATTTCATTATTAATCATACCATATAAATTTCATAGATAATCAATTTAATAATCATATAAAAATTTAGAATAAATTAAACATAATTATTATTATATTATAAAACAAAAACGAAAATAATAATCAATAAAAATGTCAAGAGTTATTGAAGTGGATTTGCCAAAGTGTCCAACTTGCGGATATAGAGATGGAAAATTATATGAACCAATATCTGAAAAGACTTTATGTCAAGAATGCCACCCTAATTCATAACATAGAAAGATTGATTACGTATAAATTTTATTTCTCTTATTTTGATCTCTCCATTTTTAACAATTATTATAATAAAGATTAATAATAAAAATAATAATTTAAAGATTAAATTGAGAAAACTGATAAAGTTGGCATGGCGATAAATGAACTATTTATACAAATAAAATAATTTATTCATGAAATACTTAACGAATGAAGAATGTTACAGGCAAGGTGTAGAAATATAATAGGTTTAAAAAGAGAAATTAATCAAAAATCTAATGGAATATCAAATTCATGTGACAGAGAACAATTATATCGTATTATAAGATAATTCTGATTTTAATAGTAATAAATTTTAAAAAATATTATATTTTTAAAAACAGGTAGTCACTTAAAGAATTGTATAAATAGGGGAATGGAAAAATAAGTTTCTAAGAATGCAAAATCGCCTTAGATTATACATAGTATTTATAAAAATCATTATTTCATTAGATTGAAATATATAAAACTCAATATATTTATATTGAGTATTTTATATTCTTAAGATCTAAAGATAAGGGTTATAAAATTCATTTAAACGTAAATTAAAACATCGTTAATTGCTAAGATATGGGATTTTGATGAATATATGCTTCGAAGAGCGATATAGATGGAAGGATTATTAGACTCTGCTTTTAGCTCAATTCAAAATTCTAAATAGAAAAAGTGAATTAGTAGTATTTTATTAAGCTTTGATTATAAAAGATAGAATCAAGATTTTTTCATTAATATAAAATATATAATATTTAATATTTTTAAATTTTAAATACATAAATGAAGATTCTTACTAAATTTATCATACATTAATTAGCAGATTAATTTGTTTTTAAAATTGCTAAATTTATTAAAATTTAATATAAAATGTTTTATTTTACAATCCAATACAAAATTTTTATATAATCATCTTGTTAATTCAAGTTAAAATTTCTGAAGCACTTTATAATTTCAATTTTTCGAGTATAATGAGTTGATTTTATTATAATTTTATGATTGAATTGAATAAATTTATTAACTAAAATACAAACAATTAATTCATAAAATTAATATCAATCTTAAATATTAGACTTACAATTAAATTAAATTAAATTAAAATAATTATTAAAATTAATACATATCCTAAATAATTAAATGTCAGGGGTTATCGAAGTGAACTTCCAAAAATGTTCACATTGCAATATAAAATCAGGAAAGTTTTATGAGCCTTTTTAAAATCAAATATTCTGCCAGAGATGTTTTCCAATCTCTAAACAAAGAATAAAAGTTAGTTCTTAATTTATAATGTAATTAGTTTTTAGGTTAGAAAACTCATAAAATCTTCTTGGCGTTTAATGAATTAAATATATCAACTGCACGATCTCATTATAGCTTACTTATAAAATGATGAGGTTATATTGATATCTCTTCACAATGAAGAAACTTTAAAAGAGAGAAAACACTTCATTGAAAAATTACAATCATATTAGAAACATGCTGAAGAAAATTCATTTAATATAATATTTTAATAAAATCTTTAATTAAATAGACCAAAATTAAAGCAACTATATAAGGATGGAAATGTATAGATAGCTTTCTAAGAATACTTAACTGCAATTGATACAATAGTATATTATTATTAATACTTATTTATAAATGATATGAAGATTTAGCTAATTTAATTCTAAAGTTAGTTAAGAATAAGGTAAATTGGAACTTACTATTGGAAATTTGACACTCTTGAAATGATTAACTTATAAGAAACTAAATAAAATCTCCAAAGTAAGATTACTGGGAATTCAATAAGAGTGTCAACTATTGATAATTTTGAAGCTAAATTGTGCAAATCTACTTTTATGATATGCGGTCATAAATCCTATTGAATTTCATTATTTATTTATAATTTATAATATTAAGAGAAAAAAATGCACAAAGTTCATACTATTGGAACTTATATTTATTTACCAGCTAATTTTTGTTGGAATATAATAAATGCTTATGAATTTGAATATATTTAATAGAATTAGATTTTTAATTAAAATACGACGTAATAATTAAACCAGATTTATTTTCAGATTAAGAAATAAAAATCTTAAGGGTATAATATTTGTTTTAGATATTATATATTTATAAACAAATAAAATATCAATTTGAAATAAATTTGCACAACAATAATAACTTTTTTTCAAAATATTGATACTTTTTAAAGTTACTTGACTTTAAATTACTATCATTAGACAATAAATCAATATTTAATTAATTTTTATCATTAAATAATCTATATTTTACATATTTTGGTCATTAAATATGTTATAAATCTCCCTGATCTTATATTAAATTAAATAAAATAATTAATTATTTTGTGAAATTAAAATGTTTTTAACCATATAAAGAAAATAGAGATTATATTCAGTATCTTGTTAAAAATTTGCTATATCTAAAGATTTCAAAACACTTTCATTGATTTATAAAAATTTGTAATTTTAAAAATTTATATTAAATGAAAAAAATATCGATTTTTTTATATAGAGATTTTCTCCTCCCATAATATTTTATGGGTAAAGACCAAACTTACATTTAGGAATCTATAAAGATTCCACAGTTTACAATAAATTAATGTATTATTTATATTACTAGAATATTTTTATATTTATTGTACAGGAAATACTTGTTTATACTAACAACCAAAAATTTTAAAGTTATATTATATATTTAACTTTTAATTTCTTGATGGTTCATAAAGAAAAGTAGAATTAAATATTCACAAATTTAATTCTTATTATAAAGTTATTATTGAATATTGATATTACAGATTATTATAATTATCGCAACTTTAATTAAAATGAATAAACTATCTAATTATAATTAGGTTATTATTTTTACTTTAAAGGCTTTAAATTGTTTATTTTTAAAATTAAATAATTTAAATGCCAATTATAAATCTAATTATAGCATTTAAAAAATTATAAATTTTATTGTAAATATTTAATTAAATTATACTTAAATTGTAGTGATTTAAAGTTAATTTCATGCTATAATTTTATTACGAAAAAAATAGTATATCTATTAGTAAAAAAGATACCTTCTAATCTAATAATTTCGAAATATAATTAATTAGTAAATTTTAACAATGGCATAAAATTTAATTAATCTTTAAAAGGGCAAATTGCTGGTCAAAACTAAATAAATATAAATTTATTAGTTTTTTCTTAAAAAATAGCACATATTTGATATCTTCCCATTCAATAAGATAAATTAAAAAAAATCATATAACTCATAAAATTTTTGAATAAAATATTGGAGATTATAATGAAGATAAATTATTCTTAACCGTACTAAAAACATCTTGTAGAAATAAATTTTAAATATTGATTATAGACTCATTTGATAAATAATCAATATTGCCAATAAATTAGAAAAAGTGAAAATACTTTAATTTTATAAAAATTATGTTAAATGTAAATTATTATCTAAAAAAAAATGTTTCATTTTTTTAAAAAATAATGAATATAAATTGAAAAGATATATTGAATATAAAATTGGAATAAATTTAAAGAAAATAAACAAAAATTATCAAAATTTTATGATCTTAAACTTACTTTCAGACGGTTGGTTAATTGACTCTTCTTTAGAAAGGGTGTTTCTAAATCTAGGGTTCCTTTATATATTTACCTGGTTAAAACCATTTAATATTCATAAATCTTGTATTGTCAGTAAGGGAAGCTGGATGAAACTCAAAAGCTATTATGAAGTAAAATTGCAGTATAATTCTTAACTTGGAAATTTAAGATGCTACAAAGACGAGAGAAGTCGAATTTTGACGGCAATCTAGTTTAGTTGTGACCACATGTGATGCCTTCAAAGTGGGGAAGTTAGGTTGAATACTAATTGATATCATATTTTCCTTTAATATTAATTTCCTAGATCTTTCTAACTATCAGGAACAAATTGTATTTTTTTCAAATCTTGTTTAGTTGTATTTTAAAGGCAGTCAAAATTGTATAGATATTTTGTTTATTATAATTTTTTAATAAATTATTGATGTAATTATCAAAATTAATAAAAAACATTAAATTTCTAGAAATATACGTCGACTCTTTCACATTAAAAAGAAATGATAATTAATAGCATTTAATTTCTTTATTCATAAAAAGATTTAAAAATCAAATTTTCTATGAATAAATAAATTGTCTCGTATAAAATAAATCAATTAAATTTATATAGGTAATTATCTTAGTTAAGAAGTAAAAGAAATTTTCCCCTTGATGTTTAACAAAATGCCATTTTATGTCTCCTTAAATCTTCCTAACATTAACCAAAATATAATACTGAAATTTAATAATAAGTTACTTTAACTAATTGAGTATTTTCCTTATTATGATTATAATATATATATAGAAAAACCTTAAGTTTAAAAAATAAGTCTATTTTATTATAAATATGATAAAATTGC